>RDPX01000053.1:2814372-2861018 GCA_003991215.1 Morbakka virulenta
CTCGATTTCCAGAAAAGTGTATCCATCTCTCTCTCTCTCTCTCTCTCTCTCTCTCTCTCTCTCTCTCTCTCTCTCTCTCTCTCTCTCTCTCTCTCTCTCTCTCTCTCTCTATCTATCTATCTATCTATCCATTTGTCTACCTATCTATCTATCTATCTATCTATCTATCTATCTATCTATCTATCTATCTATCTTTCTACAATGTATTTACGTATTTACAAGATGATGATATTTACCTATAAAAGTAAATAATCCACACATGTGAATAACTAATGTAATTGATCCCCCATCACCAAAAACAATCTCTACACATTTCTTACAAAACACGCAGCTAATTTTTTCCACTAAAAACACCTCTTCTTCGAAATAAATATTGCCTTGAATTGTAAATAAAGCGACATGCTAATTATATTAAACACAGCCTTTTGTTATCCTTTCGTTATATTGTGCAGTCTCAAATCCAGTCTATTTTCCATTACCATGGATTAACCAATAGTTTATCTCTACCTTACAGTTTATTCTCCAGTATTGCTGTCTCATCGTTAGGAAATTTCCAAAGCCGCTATGTACAGAACTAACTACAGAAATAACCACTTCACTTAGTGAAAGAGGTTATTTTTGGAAGATTATTAAAACATTTTCCTAAAACAGCCTCACCCTTTCCTTTTTCTGCACCTGATATTTATTTCTTCCCCCACCTTCGTCTCGAGTCTTACTACTTTTATTCATTTCCAACATAATCTAAGCGTAAATTCTAGCATTACACAGCCCAAATAATTCCACACCCATAAAGCCAACTGTGAATTTTACTGAAAGAGACACAGGACTTGATTACTATTCAATAATTAATTATAATATTCAATGTTTCCAAACAAAGACAGGATTTCTATCTTTTATTGGTGATATGTAAACAGTTGATTAACTGTCACTTTGCAAGCTATCATGGAAAACAGTTCTAAATGCGAAAGCTCACTTAGCTTCTACGAGAGAATGTCACATGTTAATGTTCGTTTTGAAGTGGTCCAGAATAGGTTTCTTTCACAGCGAGATAACAGAATTTTCTGCAACTGGGTGAGAGACATTACTCCCTAAATCTCGTGTTGATGCAAATATACCCTTAACTTTTATTATATTGTTGCAAGTAAAAAGTGCACGTAAATAATAATAATAATCATAATAATAGTAATAGTAATAATAACATGGGAATTGCGGAAATTGGCTGTAACTAACACTTCAAACAAAATAAAAGCTATGAAATGTTACCAATAAATAATGCATGAAATCTTAAGACACAAAGCTAATTGAGTGCAAATTACTGTAATTAATGGTAACTCTACTTTTTCACCACGTGTTGTTAAAAATAATTTTATGCCAAGTCCGAAAAGTTTCATTACAAAGAATAGCAAAAACTTTTTACGGATCGCTGATCGCTGTACAAACTGTAAAGTATTATTAGAAAAACAAAGGAAGATACAAAGACCAGAAGAAAAGCGAAAGGGCAAGAGTCATAAATGAAGTCATATTACTCTTTTTATACCTTTTCCTCTCCTTTTACTACTAGTAGCATACTTTGTATGACCTAAATCTAATAGTATTTAACTCTATGTGAAGGTATTCGATGGACAATGTTTAGAAGGTTTTGATTTTAGAAACTCTTTCTCTTCATCAACAGTTCATGTGGGTGGTAGGCTACATATGGCGAGTTTCATCGCATGGTATGTATGACAGACAGGAAATCAGCAGATACAAGCTTTTTAGAATGTAATTATTAGCCTTATTTCTGACCACCGTTCTATTGATAGCAGGGTATTTTTTTTGACAGATTTTACGAATAAGTTACTAAACTGCAATGGACAAGTCACTTTATGCATCTGCTTGCATTGTGGCCATGGAAACAAAAGGAAAAGTACAAAACAATAGACAGAGGTAAGGCCTCCCCACGAAGTAATCTCAAAAAATACTTATATGAAAAAAGTTAACTATTAATTAGTGCTATTTGACCTCATGAACACAGTCAACAAAGAGAGGAAAAGAGATTGGGAAGGATTTTGGCTGCAGAAACTTAATCGAAAATTGTGCCAATGATATCATTTTCTCAGGCCCCATGCCAGCACGATACTCCTAAAGGTTTCATACCCACACTTCTAAGACCAGTGAAATAGGACTTGTTAAGAATATCGGCTACCTTTGTAACTTGTGTCATTAGCCTTTAACAGTCACTGAATTTTCACCATCATTTAATATACATTGGGTGTCATTCTGTATGTGATTTTCTGATCATCCAGACATAAATGATGCTTACATTTAAAATAGAAAAGGACACGACATATCGTAAACAGCTGAGTACATATGTACTAATGATTCTGGACCATTACAAGCTCTTTTTAAAATTCCTGCAATGAACGATCAGTAGAAATATTGAACCAGAGAATAAACATCTGGTAATAAATACAATATTGATAAATGAAACTTTTCAGGCATAACAAACAAAAGTAATACAAAGCTGATTAAAAGTGAGAATGAAATAATCGGGAATAAAAGGAAGGAACAACGTTTGGAGTAAAAGCAGAAAGCTAAACCTTGAAATGATGCAAAGGAGTGAAAACAAGAAGAACATTGTTTTATTCTAGAATTTAAGCTTGTCACCAGGCAGCAATAGCTCTTTATGAATCGAGTTACTCTAGTGATAGTTTTTCCTTGATGGTTGTTTATACATGTCAATGCAAGCTTTGCAATTTAACCAAGCATTACCTATCAAATTTGACATGGTAGTTAAATTTACAAGCAGTTATAGATTTAAACAACGGGGAAAATATAAATTCCAAAGCCAAGGAAAGTAGTTCATCTTGCAATCCAAAATAGAAAACACTAAAGAAATGGCAATAGGATTGAGTTTTAAAATCTTGAGGATGTCAATTAAGAGAAACAAAATTTTTTTCTGAAGTTTGCTAATTGATTTGCACTCTTTCTTTCATGAATTTTAAGATGTGATGACTATTACTTTCGACTCTATCTGCTAGAATAAGTTTGATAACTGTTAAAAATTACTTTTTTTACTTATTTCATCTCATGCAACGATGAAAGCAACTTCAGTGCAGAGGGTTACCTTCCTTATTAAATTTTTTCTTTTTACTTTTTAAAAGTCTTTTTTATTTATTGTTTAGTCACCTCTAGTAAAACTATCTCCGAAAACACGTACACATATAGGTAGTATATGTACACCTAAACATACATGTACATATACCACTAATAAAGGAGAAAAAAGTCGGAAAGGAATACTTTGCTTGTTTTATGGAAACGCGTCAAAAATTTGTATTCTGAACTTCATACAACAAATATAAAAGAAAAAATAGAATTTGTTTTCTTTCTTCCTCATCTCCTTGACCTTCCCATACCCCCTGAATTGAGACAGGAGTATCATCAACTCTCACCCAGTCCTCTTAGTCTTCGACAAAACGACTCGTTTCCTTCAAATATTTTCTTGCAGTTTTCGTCTATTTACTCTTGGGATCAGGTTTTTCTGCGTTGAAAGGCGCTGATCTCAAAATAAAAGTTAAATTGGGCGTTCCTTTAACTGCGTAGAATTGTTCCAGCAAGCATGATTTTGAAGGCCAAGGTGGGGGTCGAGAAAGTGCAGGAGTTTAAAGCGAGTAGCAGCAAACATGAATAAAAGAGGAACGTACTGCCATGGATAAAAAATGTTCTGTAATTAGTTATAAGAAAAATAACAACTAGGAAAATAAAGAATTTGTTTTTTAACTGCCCGGTGAGAAGGAGGAATGAAAAAATTAGCTGAATGTTACAGTTCGTGATAACATACCAGACATTAAACACAATTAAATGTACTCGTCATGTTTCGGCACTTTTCTAGTAATGAACAAAAGAGACCTTTTTATCACTTTTTTATTTTTTACATGTGTCAAGCAGACTGACTCTTCTATCAATTCACACGAAAAATAACAAAGAATAGTTCTTCAGGTGGCGATGATCTGTTCGACAAAATGATGTTGGATATCAGACACTTGACGAACTTCATATTATTTTTAGAATAACGTTTGACATGTCGGTTTATACATGGTGCGATTAAGAACAAGCAACAGTGCGATAATTTTATAAATTATGTATGGAATTTTAATCTAGAAATTAGATGGTACAATATTGCATCAGCCAAGCTGTATTTTAGAAGTGATTTTGGCGGAAATTTTGCAGAAAGCTGTGACACAATTCAGTTAAGTGCACTGTGATTGGAAGAAGTTAAGTTTAATTACAAAATTGTGGTTTTCTTACTTCTTCACTGTGAGTCAATTTGTTGGTGCTACATCGGATCCACCACAATGCTTGCGTCTTTAAAGAATGACCTGATGAGACCCTTTTTTAGCGTTTCATGCAAAGAGACTATTTACAAAAAAATTAGTTTGAGGGTTCCAGTGCGATTTACTTACCACCTAGTACTTAGTGGTTCAGTTACAAGAAATAAACTCAGAAGCCGCCATTTACATTTTATGCTGAAAGTAGCTGAGAATCTAGCATTCAAATGTACCTGCAGTGTGGAAAATGTACAATTATCATCTTGTCAAAAAATCGAATTAACAAAGTTAACACATTCCCAGTTAACAAAGTTAACACATTCCCAGGAATTGATTTGATAGGTTGAAGNTACATCGGATCCACCACAATGCTTGCGTCTTTAAAGAATGACCTGATGAGACCCTTTTTTAGCGTTTCATGCAAAGAGACTATTTACAAAAAAATTAGTTTGAGGGTTCCAGTGCGATTTACTTACCACCTAGTACTTAGTGGTTCAGTTACAAGAAATAAACTCAGAAGCCGCCATTTACATTTTATGCTGAAAGTAGCTGAGAATCTAGCATTCAAATGTACCTGCAGTGTGGAAAATGTACAATTATCATCTTGTCAAAAAATCGAATTAACAAAGTTAACACATTCCCAGTCGCAGGAATTGATTTGATAGGTTGAAGCACTTTTAAGAAAGAAGAAATCCGTTTCACTGAAGAAAGTTCTTGCCCTGAATTCTCTGAAGCATGTTGGTGATAAATTAATCTACCTAGCCCGTTCAAAACTTTGAGCTTTTTCAAACTCAAGAGCACTTTAATCTCCCTGAAGAGAATATTAAAGACTTCCTGGAGAGAAAACTTTTTCAAAAATGTCTTCCAAAGTAAATAACGCTCATACGATTTAAAGTTTTTGCTGACCAGTTTTAACAATCTGGATTATGTCAGACCAAAGCGGTGACACTTGCTTATTAAAGAAGTGCATATCAAACCCTATTTCTGTTATCATGGTGAGATTTTCTTGGAAAGGCTGCCAACAAACCTGAGCACTCAATAGCAACAATATTTATCTTAATAGTCAATCTCTTGATTGGTGGCACCAAACTTTTGTGTGCAATTGTTTCTTGTGTTTTAGTTAATAAGTTTATTTTTCTTTAAACGGGATTCAGCGATGCTTGTTAGAATCATTGAGTGTTGAGGCACAACTATTGATGTTTTTTCTAATAACCTCATAAATTAATCATTGTTGGTAAAAGGTTCATTGTGTAGGATATTGGTTAACACCTCTGGAAGTTTCTGTATTTTTCACTTTGTTCAACTGTTGAAATCCATTGTTAACAATTGGAGAACAGAAAAGACTCGGCAGCCGTCATTTTCAAGATGATATTACTAAAGTTGCGAAACGGCCTGAAATTATTTCTTTATACATAATGAAGAGATCATAATTTTCCCATTTATCTATCCTGGCTAATTTCTCTTGGTTCGTAAAACCATTAGAATGGCAAAATGTGTCCTTAGAAGTATATATTCAGCAGGCTAGAAATTTCTCAAATATATTTTATAAAAATTATAGTAATGTATGATCATCAAGATCCTGTAAGGAGCCAAAACAGAAATTCCTTAAGCATTCACCAATGTAATGTATTTGTAATCATGAATAATAAACTGCTTGTACATTTTTGTTAAGTTAACTTTATCATCTGTAATGAATATTTGTTTATGAACTGGAATATGCATGATAAAGGATACAATATATCTAATTTTTAAATAAATACTACTTATCGTTTGTTATAAATGTAGTATTTCTTTAAGAAGTCCACTACTATTTTGTAATATATTTTAGAAAATAAAAAAGTAACTTTCATAGAGGGTGTAGAGAGGGACAAATTTTAAAAGAGACAGTGGCCATACCTCCAAAGCAAAGGTCTCTATTATTAGCTTTTTAAATTTTGTAATTGGATTTAAGGGGCAATTGGCCTGTCCCCTAGTCCAAGCCCCTTCCCCTTGGCCCATAATAGCTATCTGCTTACAATGTAGCCAGTATACATATTTCTGCTTTAAATATCAAAAGATTAAAAACTATAGAGGTTTGTTACTACGTTATGCTGAATGTTGTCTGCATGTTGTCAAGTCTGTCATTCAGACAACCTTCGTCATAACACTAGCTTGTGTGCCTTGTAAGTAGCCACTCCATGACTGAAAAAGTCAGAGACAAGGAACACATTTCACAAAAATACATTTTTTATAAGATTGGTAACACAACGGGGATAATAAATAAATAAATTTCAAATTTGCTGAACAGCTGGTATCGATAAGCGAAGTCTCAGAATGCTGGGATGCCTCTGGTAAAAAAAATAAATACCTCAATTAAAAATTTTAAAATAAAATTGCAAAGGTGGAAGTTGGCTGAAACTAAAGTTGTTGTTAAAGATGTATCTTGTGTTTCAATATCATAGATAATTTGAGTGGACTTTACATCATAATGCACATCACACTCAGACATAAAGCTGACGTTTGTTATTTCAGAATGCTCTTCTCCTGAATGTGCTAAGATGCATAGAAATCTTGAGAGCACGATGTTACAACTGTAGCTAAGTTAGATCCAGATTCGCTTTAAGCAAATAAGCTTTTAAGTCCTCACTACTTAACTATATGCTGAGCTGCTTAAAAATTAGTACCTTAAGTATTTCGACCAGAAAAAATTTCCTTGTAGATAAGGTTTCCTTTTTGCATTTGTTTGTTTAAATCTCTGTATCTTTCTACTTATTTTTTTAAGTCAATAATAAATAGTATTAATTACTGATTAGAATGGTTTAAAATATGGTAATCAAATTTTGCATTACTACTACGGTGATAATGATTCCACGAGCAGCATTGGGCCTTCTTGTTATCTGGTTATGGTTACCATATTGGGTATTGGTACTCTCACCTGAATATTAGTGCTGATTACTCCGCAGGCTGCTATTATTATCCCATCCTCGTCGCGGATGAAATATGTAAGCCTGGTGGGAAGGTTAATTGCCAAAAATCTACTCACAGAAAACACAATTAAGTCACTTGATCTTACTCTTTTTTCAACAAAGGATAATCCCAGTTATAATGATATTAATTAATTAGGATAATACTGACATTTATAAATTATCCTAGTTTATATAGAGTTGATTTTTTACATATATCGCAATAGTTGACCTTCAGATTACATGTTGTGATACCAATTATAAAAAACAACGCAAATAGTTTTGTAACGATTCCGTAATTACCTTTGAAATTAAAGAGGGAAACACCAAAGAAAAAAGCATCAGAATCCAACAATTAAAAAACAGGAGGGGAGAGTGCAGTTGGTTGCAGAGTCGCCAATTAGAATAGAGTTTTTATATCTAATCAGTCCAACCAGTTCGGTGGATAAAATGGAGAGTGAACAACAGGGTCTCTTCAATAGAATCATTAAAAAGGTCATTATTTTCAAACAATAACATGCATTAAGTACATCAATCATTTTGATTGTGATGCTTTTACCCCACAAAATTAATTAAAATAGCCAGATAAATGTCAGACTCAGGGTAGCCTTTGAAAACAAGAAAAGCTCAACGCAGTACTTATTTTCAAGTATCTGTTGTAAGGCCAATTGTTCTTCTGTAATCTGTAGACAGCTTAGCTTCTTATCCATGATTAAGATGAGATGGCTGGCCTGAAAAAAATGCCTGGATTTAAGATCTCCTGTTTCGGGTTTAAAGGTAGTAAACAATGCAGGCCACTCTATTTCTAAAATTACTTTGTTGTTGGACCTTTGGTGGTAATCATGTATGGTTGTACTTCCACTTCTGTTACCTGGAAAATGTAATGCAGACAGACTCTGCACCAAATGTTACACGCCAAGTATCTTTGATTAACTTAATGACAACATTTATCAAGGTTGAAGTGGCTATGAGGTGGAGAAATTGTCTAATTTGATTTTTTTGTAATTCGAACTTTTACAAATTCGGAAGGAATTCTCTTAAGCTAGAAAATATCCCAACTAAGTCTTATTAAATCATCCCTATAATTACAACCTTCACAGCTCGAACTGCGGAGAAAGAAGATGAAAATGAAGTTGAAGAAAAACGACAAATATTACCAGACAGTATTGAGTAGTAAGACAGTTGAATCCTGGAGAAGCTTACCCTGCTTTGCAGAATTGACAGTGAACTGAGAGATACTGCAGAGAAGATAATTTTACATAAATAGAAATGCCCAAGCAAAAGAAGCAAAGAACTAGAAGCGGTTTCTTATTAAAGCTTTCAAGAACTGATGGCATGTCGTCCTTATGTACTGCATTTTATTAAAAATATCGACATGATTTATTTTTCTTATTTACTTTCATTGTTTCAAACTTTTAGATCATCACGACAACCCCCAGTCTAGGGATGAGTAAAACAAAATGTAGGACCTCTGATAAAACTCGTATGACCAAACTTTTTGTAATATGAAAGTTTTCAAATTACAAGAAGTTTGGTTACACGTTTTCACGATGCTCCTTACAATTTGACAGAATTGACTGCCTTGATTACCTTTTCTGGTGAAAAGAGCTCCACATTGACTGTGTTTGACCTCTTTAGTTCTTGATACACGAACTGAACCTTTAGTTTTAAATATAAGGCAGTGATATTGCAAATAAAATACAAGGTGTTGAAAAAGTTACTAAAAGATATTGTAAAGGCATCATCACCAATAGCTGAGGAAGTTAGAGAAGCCATTAATGGCATGAAGAACGACAAAAGTCCCGAAGATGATGAAATAGCAGCTGAGATGATAAAGAGCGGGGGTGAACACACTGTTAGCTTCTTCCACAAACTGTGCTCGAAAATATGGAAGGAGAAAAAATGGCCAGAGGACTGGGTCAACTCCATTTTCATCCCCATCCCGAAAAAAGGTGACATCCTGCAGTACAACAATAACAGAACGATAGCACTCATTTCTCACAGTAGCACAATCCTCTTGAGAATCATCGCAAACAGAATGGAAAAAAAATTGGAGACCGAAATAGCTGAAGAACAAGCTGGATACAGGCCTGGAACCGGGACTAGAAATCAAATCCTTAATTTGAAAATGGTGATTGAGAAGTGCAGAGAGCACAACAAGAAGCTATATCTTTGTTTCATCGATTATAGCAAGGCGTTCGACACAGTGGACCACAACGTCCTCTGGAGAAACATGAACGATATGGGCTTCCCGCAGCATTTAATACTCCTACTGAAAATGATGTACGAGAAGCAGAAAGCGGCAGTCAGAACGTCATATGGTCTGACGGAATGGTTCGGAATTGGACAAGGTGTTAGACAGGGATGCATCTTATCCCCGCACCTATTCAATATATACTCTGAAACTATTATGAGAAACTCGCTGGAAGATTTCAATGGCAGTATCACAGTTGGTGGACGACCTATCACTAACTTGAGATACGCGGATGATACCGTGCTAATTGCGGGCAGCATGAATGAACTGCAAGGGCTTGTAGAAAGAGTCAGAACACATAGTGAAGCTGTGGGACTTTTCCTGAACGCCAAAAAAACTAAAGTGATGAAAATTGTAAGAAATCCAGCAGTGAAAATGAAGATCACATCTCTATCAACGGAGAACCAATAGAGAACGTCCAGAAATTCATCTACCTCGGAGCAACTTTCACCAACGACTATGACGACTCCGTTGAAATTAAAAGAAGAATCGGAATTGCTAAGAACGCAACCGTGGCCCTAACAAACATCTGGAAAGCACCTCACTGAAGACAAAGAAGAGACTACTGAACTCAATGGTGTTTTCCATCGCTTGCTACGTGTCAGAATGTTGGACACTGAAAACCTCTGACATCAAGAAAATTGAAAGTTTTGAACTATGGAGCTACCGAAGACTACTCCGCATTAGCTGGGTTGGAAAGATCACAAGCGAAGAAGTTATCCGAAGAAGTGGCTGCAAAAGAAGGCTGACGGATATTATAAACGAACGGAAATTGACATTCATTGGTCACGTCCTGCGCAGCGAGCACCTCACCAAGCTACTGCTCACTGGGATGGTATACGAATCTAGAGGAAAGGGCCGACCCAAGACACACTACTCAGACTCTATGAGAAAGATTTGTGGAATTTCGATGGCAGATGCTGCGAGGATGGCTCAGGACCGAGAGAAGTGGAGAAACATGGTGCAGAAAGCCACGGCGGGTCGAACACGACCAACCCGTTGATGATGATGAAAGGCATCATATTTTGTATGAGCTGTTATTTATTTCACTATGATCTGGCGCAGTTCAGTACACACAACTCTTTACGTTTCAATCATACCAAACTCTACATTTCACTCATATTATGTTCATAATAGAATACTATAACTCCAAGTTAATGCAACAGAGCCAGTCAGCTGTCAAATTTGGTCCTGACACATGGAAGTCTGGGGTCGAAATGGGACTGAAACAAACAACTAAAAACACAAGTTCAAGAAAACAGTTAGGATGTTTCTGAGAGTCACTTTTGTCTAGTTGCTTACAGCTGCTTTAGAACTTATCTCATATACCCATCCTTCCCCCTTATTAAGTCAGATGACTTGATATATTACATCAACTCAAGAGCCTTATGAAGTTTTTTTCTCTTCAACACCTGCTTTAATTGTTCAGAGCCAAAGAAAATTAAAAAGAGGTTTGTGAATAAAAGAGAGGCTGGATGTACCGAAGAGGACTGAAAAAAAAAGCAAGTTGAGGATGGGATCTGTATTTTTTTTGGAAACCATGTAAATTGCAGAACATAATTTATTTAAGTTGAGTTGAAGGTGATCCCATTAACGCTGTTTTATTGCTACAGAAAAATGAATTTGATCACATAAACTAAATTTACTCCTGATTAGTATACTTTTATAGGCCTAGAAGAGTGATTATTTAACTCTGAATTTTCCAATTGTTTTCCCATATATTTTTCCATCTTTTATGCAGCGTCACCAGAGCTGTGAAAGTGGTGGAACAATTTGACTACCGGGATTCCTTCTTTACTTGCACCCAAGGTCTGTGAGAGCCTCAATGCTAACAGGTTGAAAGACACAAAGGGAGACGGGTCAAATCGCAGTTTTAATCAGGTTTATACTATTATTCAAGCAAATACGGTCAAGGATTCCTAATTAGTTAATTTTTTAGCCAATTCGTTTCTCAGGTTTTAACGTTGTCAGGAGCTGCGACCATTTGGTGTTTCGTATTTTTGGTCAACATCTTACTTTGGCCGGCGTCTACAGTTAGCTATTAGTTTTAAGCTGTTTTACAAAAAAACATTACACAATAAAACGAAGCAAGCCGTTCTACTTCATATTTGCTACTTATAAAGGATAGCAAGGATATTTGGTTCGAAAACTATTATGTACGGATTACTGCGACTGGTTTAAAGCATATGTTTCTAGCTGTCGCCTGTTCAAACTTCAAAAATCAGCGGCTGAATCTATTATACTGCAAGTCGTAAAATGATTGCCAGAAGATATTCGCCTCCACCTCCAGATCCTTACCCGCTTCCAAGCCTAAGATTGGTCACATTATGTGTATCAGTTGCTGTTGCACTTAGCATGGTAGTTGTAATTTTACTCATCGATGTTCGCCCGCCACCTCTCAGCGACGTTTTTCTATCCTCTGCCTACTTTCCACTTGGTCAAGGTCTGCAAGCGAAAACTCGACGTTGGACAAGAAATGAGAAGTCATGTGGTAATTATGGAACACCAAAGTTACACGTAAATAGCAGTGAAACCCTTTGTGGCCAAGCGGTTTGGCAGAGCTCAGCTGAAACTGAAGAAGGCGACCGCTACGTAAATAAAATTGACACAATCTACAGGTTTTTTCGCAATGAAAGCACAGCCGTTGTATATTTTGATAAATATTGGGGGCATATACCGTTGCCCCTGCCAATACAACTGTACTCTGAAGAGACTGAAATTGCCCCCATTGCAGGGAACGAATACAGGGCCTTCAAATGGGATCCACTCTTGCATGCCGCGGGGAAACTCCAGAGCCAAGTTACCAACATCACAAAGGCTGAATTGCTTTGTGGTACGAAGGGTTGCAGATCAGTCTTCAGACACATTGTGTATGTTTTCAGGTTAGTGTTAACGAGTTTTATTTATTGAAATGCTGTACAAGTAATTTTAATGTGTCATCCAGAAGAATGGCAAAGAGCATGCATTACTTTTATGGCATTTTGTATTTTGCTCATGTAATTTTTTTTTCTCTCCAGGATTCCAAATCGAAATGGTATAAGTTGGCGCCAGATGGTAATATCTTGTGGCAACTTTTTCTCCTGGCCTTCAAACGTTCCACGTTAACAGTATAACTTATTTTGATCTGTTTTAATAGTAGTGGCGGCACTTTTTTATTTATTGACTTCAAAAGGAGTTACTTCTTATGTATTGAGGGCCATGTATATTGTTTTGTAAAATTGACCAACTTTGCGTTTTTTATTCATACACAACGACAAATGTTTATCCTAGCGGGAACAAAGTTTTAACAGTAATTTGTTTTCCTGTATTTGAATTTTTCATTTTTCTTTCTTGAAGAGCACAAAAGCTGAATACATGTACCAGTGGTAGAGAGGTTACAGCTGATAAGGACACAATGACCTACTTTTATTTTTATTAAAACCTACTTTTTATTGTTAAAGAGAAAACATCTTAATATATTAAATACTGTGCAAACAATAATGGAGATGACCAGTGTTTATTACAAAGAAAAAAAGAAGGCTCATTAAGTAGAACAGCCAATTATATTATGTAAATTTTAAAATAAATTGTTTCTTTCCTGTGCAAGATAAAAAAGGACTTTTATCCATTGGACAATTCTGTCATTAATCCTACTGACCAAAAGGCTGGGTGGAATGATGATTGCTTGAATACTATAAATGGCTTTATATATTTGTTATTTTCCTGCAAGTACTGAGATCAAGTTCAACCTTAAATCTAATAATGAGTTCAAGAATGTATACAGGCTTCTTATGTTTTATTACAGCATTAAGATGTAAATCATGACAAGTTATTTATTTCATTGATAAGAACCATTCAAAGCATAAGACACCAAGTATACGGAGCTGTCAAAAATAGAGAAAGAATTCACGGAAAAAGTAGTTAAGCAAAGGCAATACTGTTTAATTTCTTCTTAAAGTTGCAAACATTTAGATCCTTGGTTGAAGAAAAAGATACTGAAGCCAAAAAGTTTAAAAATCCATCTGACCAGGGCAAAACACTACATTTGTAGAAAGTTTAGTAACAACACAGGAAAACAATTGGATGGAATAAAGATGTAAAGAGGAACAAGTGACAACTAATACAACAAACAACAGGTACAAGTGTTGAGCTAATCGGAACACTTCCCATCCAAGAATTAATGAAGAGTAGAGATAGTTCATTGATGAGATGTTAAAAAAGGAGCAGCAAGATATAGATATATTAGATTATGAATATGTGTCTGAAATTAATAACATCCAGATAAAGTGAGAGAGAGCACCGGTAAAAGGTTCTGAGGATGATTCTCCAAGTGAGGTAAAACAATTTGAGACTTCACTGAAGAAAAAGCCATTAGTTGGCATCAAGAAGAGCATCTGTTCAATAAATTCCTCACTGTCACAACAAAGTCCCTCTAAAGAGCATTATCTGAGTGTTATCAGGAAAAATTACATTAAAATACCCCAAGAAAACAAAATAGAAAAATGCAGGAAAAAACCTTTAAACATTGACACAATAAAAACTTGCCCATTGATTCCATTTTGATTTGTAGCTAGGGTACACTAAAGAAGCAATAGTGGAATTATCTTTTGTAGGTTATGTGGGTATAAACTAGATTCTGAACTATATTTGTTTTCATGTGTGCAAAATCTGAATATATAATCATATTCAATATTTCTCACAAGTCCTCACCCCAAAAAGAGCCTATTTAGAACCCTCTTTGAATAGTCACCTAATTCTGGTAGTTTTATTGGTATATATATTTTTAAAGTACAACATTAAAATTTTGGCTGAATACAATCAGACCAAATTTACTACAAGTTTTTTTTGATATCTCTATATACTAAGATGCCAATATGCTAATGGTGCATTTGCATAAATACAATGGCTAGAACAATAGGTCACACATGAGATTCTTGTTAGCTATACTCGTCCCAGATGGATAGAGCGAACTGACTGGTATCAACATTGCAGGTTGGTTATGTGCCCTAGATGGTATATAATGGAGAGATATCTTTTTTAGCTTTTTTTTGTGAAGATATTTAACTTTTCTCCTTGTATGCCCCACCATAAAGGCATATTGTAGCTGTCATGTCAAAGCCTACAGTTGGATGCATACCTGCCTTGGGGGTTATATTTCACTTCTGATTCTCTGCCACGAGATCAAAGGTTATTGTTTTCTATTTGGAGCCGTTGTTTTGAGAGTGTAGCTAGGTCAGTCTGCTCCTGAGTACATATTTGTTGATGTTTTCTTAAGTTTATTTTGGGTCGATTTGGTTTAATGCATAAACTACTTACTTTGTTCTAATGTGTTTGGAGGACATGAATGAAGCTCTCNAATATTTCTCACAAGTCTTCACCCCAAAAAGAGCCTATTTAGAACCCTCTTTGAATAGTCACCTAATTCTGGTAGTTTTATTGGTATATATATTTTTAAAGTACAACATTAAAATTTTGGCTGAATACAATCAGACCAAATTTACTACAAGTTTTTTTTGATATCTCTATATACTAAGATGCCAATATGCTAATGGTGCATTTGCATAAATACAATGGCTAGAACAATAGGTCACACATGAGATTCTTGTTAGCTATACTCGTCCCAGATGGATAGAGCGAACTGACTGGTATCAACATTGCAGGTTGGTTATGTGCCCTAGATGGTATATAATGGAGAGATATCTTTTTTAGCTTTTTTTTGTGAAGATATTCAACTTTTCTCCTTGTATGCCCCACCATGAAGGCATATTGTAGCTGTCATGTCAAAGCCTATAGTTGGATGCATACCTGCCTTGGGGGTTATATTTCACTTCTGATTCTCTGCCACGAGATCAAAGGTTATTGTTTTCTATTTGGAGCCGTTGTTTTGAGAGTGTAGCTAGGTCAGTCTGCTCCTGAGTACATATTTGTTGATGTTTTCTTAAGTTTATTTTGGGTCGATTTGGTTTAATGCATAAACTACTTACTTTGATCTCATGTGTTTGGAGGACATGAATGAAGCTCTCAGCCATATTGTCTCCATGTTCTTTTGTTCACAACCCTATTGAGCTTCTCTTCTAAGTCAATTTTACTTTCTCTAAGTTGATTTAAACTGTAAGCAAGTGAATTATCCTTATATATTTGTTGGTGTTTTAATAAGTTTATTTTGGGTCAGTTTGGTTTTATGCATTAACTACTTAATTTGATCTAACACTAATGTAGAGAAATTTATTTTGGGGTAGGGGCAAGCTAGCAGGCTATGGATAAACTGCTAGTCATAAAAACTATTTTGCTACAAAACTGAATTGTTCTTTTTCTCTAATTTGAAGTAATGGGTCTTATAACTTTAATGAATTTGGATACTGGAATTTCTGGGTAACCTTTTGTACACAAACAGCAATATATTCACATCTACATTGTTCACTTATCTTTTATACACTTGGGCTTATATAAGAGCTATAATAGAACTTCAAACCTTGCATGCCTGCATTTGCACACAAATAGCATATTTTTAGTTTCTTTAAGCTACCCTTCCTGTTCCATATGATAAAAGCAAAATATAAGACATGGGAGAACTTGGTATTGATGAAGAAATCAAATTTCAACAGTGGATCAATAAAAAAATGTGGTCATATTGTCTGTCAAGAGTTCATAAATGAAATTTTTTTGAGAGGCTGGATAATATAACAGCAGGGTTTTCCACTCATTTACTGGGGGAAAATTTTTCCCCCAGTAAATTTTGAAATCCTAGACGCAAAATTCTGCATTCTGGGGCATATCTGGGGGTGGGGGTGGGGGGGGGATTGATGTGTTGAAAATGATGTTTTTAAGGTCCCTTTTCATGATACCAGAGCACTTCTTTTAATTTTTTCTTCTTTTCTTCACCCACCTTTTCTAAGTTGTTATCCAGTCTACTCAGTAACTAAAATCAGTCTAAATTGTAGTCTGAATATTCAAAATTGCATTCTGCAATTCTTCATGCTAGCAGTTTTTGTAAAGTTGTAATATGTTATACTGAATATATATATATATATATATATATATATATATATATATCTTCATTGTGTGAGTGTCACAAAGTCATTTTGTTAAATCCCCTATATGTATACTAGCTATTTTAATGTGTTTTAAATATTGTCTGTAATATACATTTTGTATCAGGAAAAAAACATGTAATTTATAATCAAGAAGTTGCCTTTCAGCAATTAATTTTGAAAACAGGGTCTTTCACGTTTTGAAAAATTCCTAATTGAAGGTATATAAAAAGCAGTATTGTTCTTTTAATTTTAAAAACATTTTATGCATTTTAATTAAATGCAGAGAGGCAGCTAGACTTGAAATATTATAGCCAATATCTTATTTTATTTCATGAAAAATATTGTTTAAAATTGGGTTGGTTATACCGGTAGATTATAACTGTTATTCCTGGTTTTTTTTATGTGAATAAAATTGTTTTAAATTGAAATTCTATTCACTTTTATTAACACTGAGAAACAAAATTTTTGTAATCATTATTTGACAACTGATCCTGGGTAATCTTTACATGCTGATTTTGAAAATGTCATTATTTTTTCCCCAACGGGTATCACATTTTTTATATGGCAGTTATATGGTGCATATTTTGCAAAAAATATGCCATTTTTAATACTTCAGATAAATCAAACAAACAAATATATAGCCTTGATTTATTCCATTGATATGCACAAAAGGGTTGTATTTACTTGTAGCTGTCCTGAAACAATTTATTGGCTGTTGATACATTTTATGAAACCATATTCAGATGTGAAAATGGACTTTAACAGTGAAAATTAAGGAAATTCACACTATTAACATACAAGTATATGCAAATATATTAAAAAAAATGAGCTGTATGCTTGCTAGCATATATAAAGCATATAGAAATAGGGAGAAGAATGTCACTTTATGGTAGGAAGCATCTTTTTCGACTTTGTCTTGCATGTTTGACACTTTGACATNAGCCTATTTAGAACCCTCTTTGAATAGTCACCTAATTCTGGTAGTTTTATTGGTATATATATTTTTAAAGTACAACATTAAAATTTTGGCTGAATACAATCAGACCAAATTTACTACAAGTTTTTTTTGATATCTCTATATACTAAGGTGCCAATATGCTAATGGTGCATTTGCATAAATACAATGGCTAGAACAATAGGTCACACACGAGATTCTTGTTAGCTATACTCGTCCCAGATGGATAGAGCGAACTGACTGGTATCAACAGTGCAGGTTGGTTGTGTGCCCTAGATGGTATATAATGGAGAGATATCTTTTTTAGCTTTTTTTTGTGAAGATATTTAACTTTTCTCCTTGTATGCCCCACCATAAAGGCATATTGTAGCTGTCATGTCAAAGCCTACAGTTGGATGCATACCTGCCTTGGGGGTTATATTTCACTTCTGATTCTCTGCCACGAGATCAAAGGTTATTGTTTTCTATTTGGAGCCGTTGTTTTGAGAGTGTAGCTAGGTCAGTCTGCTCCTGAGTACATATTTGTTGATGTTTTCTTAAGTTTATTTTGGGTCGATTTGGTTTAATGCATAAACTACTTACTTTGTTCTAATGTGTTTGGAGGACATGAATGAAGCTCTCAGCCATATTGTCTCCATGTTCTTTTGTTCACAACCCTATTGAGCTTCTCTTCTAAGTCAATTTTACTTTCTCTAAGTTGATTTAAACTGTAAGCAAGTGAATTATCTTTATATATTTGTTGGTGTTTTAATAAGTTTATTTTGGGCTATCATGTGAACATCCAATCGGCCTTGGTATCTTTCCTCCATTTCTTTTATGTCCTGGTAGAACCTCTCACCTTGCTCATCGCTAACATCTCCAAGGTTTTCTGAGAAGACATCTAAGTGACTGTGCAGGAAATCCATTTTGATACTCATATTGCAGCCAAGCTTATGAAAGTTTTATAGCAAATCAGCAATCAAGCTCCTGTAGTTTGGAGATTTATAATTCCTTAAGAATTGCTTGGTAACATCTACAAATGAAGTCCATCCCGCCTTTTCAACAACTGTCATGGTTCCTTCAAAGTTACTGTCATTAATGAGTTTCCGAATCTTGGGTCCATCAAATATCTCAGCTTTCACTTTTTCATAGGACAAACTAGGTAAAGTTTGTCCGATGTGCTGAAAGCATTCTTGGCCTTTGTTCAAGGCTTTTACGAACTGCTTCATTAAGCCTAACTTTTATGTGAGGTGGAGGAGGTACAATGTTAAATCAATCAACCAAAGGTTGCTCTATCAGATTTGGCCCCCTGGCTTGCAGTTGTGGTCTAGGGAGCCAGTCTTGTTTGACCCAATGTTGATCCCGATCCCTACTGCCCCATAAACACAAATGGCATGGATGTTTGGTGAAGCCTCTCTGCTGACCCAAGAGGAAATTCATCATCTTCAAGTCTACACATATGGTCCAATTATGGTCATGATATCGGAGTAAATTAATTACTTTTTTAATGCTCTTGTAGTTATCCTTTAGAATCACTGAGTGACCTACAGGTACTGCTCCAAACTTGTTTCCATTATGAAGAAGGACACACTTTAAGCTTTTCTTCAAGCTGTCTATAAACAGCCTCCAATCATTTGAATTGTAACTGGGGAAACCTAAAGCTAGAAGAAGCCCACTAATGTCATTACAATACACGAAGTCACAGTCAGTACTGAAAAATTTCAGAAATTCACTGTCTCTAGATCTGTAGTACGAACTGTTGAGATCACTCTGAGTCAGTTCCTTCACTTCACACTTAGTCTAGAAGCTAGAAGCTCAGCACCTGCTTTTGATAAACCTATATCGCATATCAAATAGTTCATTTTAAACTGATTAAGCGGACCAGGAGTGATTCCTGATGTATCCTCAATACCTGAGTGGCTTGAACTAGCTGTAGTAGCAGAGCAGATTTCATGACATCTCGATTTTGGGTTGAGGAAACTCTGCAGAATGGGGAACAGACAGTTTGGCAGATTCTAGATTAAAATAATCAAATAATGGTAATCAAATAGAGTTCATGGTCGTTTCATGTTACTTCATACATGTGCTTCACATGCTTTAAAGCCTTTATTTTCACTTTCGTTTTGTTATTGAATGACCATCCAATATTGACCAATTAAAATTGCTTTTACTCCCGGTGTTTGGACCAACAAGGAAGTAAACACAGCTGATTCAACACATGTGATGAACAAATGTGATGAACACACATTTTGATCCGTTTTCTGAGACATGCTGCTCAATTTCTCGATGACTCAGTGTTTACAATATGTAAGACACAATCAATTATTGAACAGTTCAGTTGAAATTCGCTAAAAAAAATTTTTGGGGTTGAAGTTTGAGCCAGCCCAAAAAACGTTTGAAACGGTCAATTTGGCCAGTTACCGGTTCCTAGGGAAAACACTGTAACAGGTCATTTTGATTGAAAAATTGGAGTAATAGTATTAAAGAAGCTAAAAGAGGAGCTTGATAGTGATAAGCTGATAAAGTTGGCTGGCTTTGCAGATAACTGCAACATTGTAATTCAAGATGATGTAATTCATATCTTACTTAGAATGAAGTTATCATTGGTGCCAGCAATTATGCACTTAGCATCCTGTTGTCATGTATTGTAATATTGGGTGCTGGTTGCATGGTGTATCACTCTGTTTTATTTGAAATGACTTGAACTGTGACACATGCTTTATCCATCTTATAATTACAAAACCTATGGGATTACTCAAGTGATAAATTAATAATGAAGTTAAAGAAACACTGGTAGCACTGTGGTAGTTTTGTTGGTCAATGCAGAAACTCCTAGAACATCCATATTGTGAACCTTGTTAAAGAATACTTTAACATTAATTGTGAATGGATTTTTCTGGGAAGCTAGACTTCCTTTTATTTTGCAGTGTTGATTGACATAATTGTTTTCCCCACTATTAAGGAAAAAGTGGGAACATAGCCACTATCAATAAACATGTCATATTGCCCACCACTTTGTGTCAGCATCTGTTTTGTTCCCTCTAACAGGCTTTAACCTCTGTCTCTTCATTTATATTCAATTTTTTACATACAATATCTGACTGCACAAATAACTGGTAGTTTATTGCTAATTTTGATGATGGTGGTAATAATAATAAATAATATTAAATAATAATATATAATAATAAATAATAATAGTGATAATTAGGGTAGAAGAAATAATCACTCTTTCCAGCGAGTGCCACCCCTGCCCTTTTCCCAGGTAATCTCATATGTTAATGATGTTTAATAGTTCAATAAGGATAATTGATCTGGGAGGAGGGGGACCCAAACTTCCTACAGGAGGTGTGATGTTGACCAAGGCCCCCACTGTAGAAGTTTCTGGCAACACTTATACTACTAGGGTATCTAAGTTGCCAGGTAGGAAAAACAAGAGTAAACAATGGTTGACTTGGACAAAAGAATTGACTAAGATTGTAAGAAAATGCTATTACAATAGCAATCCTGCAATCAGAAGATACAGAAAAAGAATGCACAACATTTGGAACGAAATAGGTCTCTGAACTTTCAGAGCAAAATTGATTGGGCAGCCACGAGTGATTAAAAGGAATGTCTGGCAAATGAAAATCGAATTGGAAGAGATTCAGAGTTATTGAGAATAAATCAGTTGGGGAAAAGAAAGAGAAGAAGTAGAATTTGAAGAACAGAATAATAATCCTAATGTGACTGGTTGTTTACAACTTACCTAAAGATTCTTTAAGAAGAATGATAGGTATCTGAAACACCTACAGATAGTACAGAAGATAGGATAAATATTACAGAATACAGGATGAGGTCAGATGGTCTGGGAGAAGAAAAAATTGAAATCTTAAAACTTCTTCAGGAGGAGTTAGTGAAGGATATCAGTGAAGACCCAATAACTCTCAGATTCTATGACAGAAAAGCCTTGAAAGAGGTGACAAAAAAGATTGATAATGTTATTCCATACCTTAACCCTCAAGATCTCTTACATTGTAATAATATCTTTAAATGCCAGCATTTGCTGTTACTGAATTGCTTGGAATTGTAAGAAAACAATCTAATTGTGATAGAGAATCTTGGTGGAAAAAGCGATTGAATAAGCATATACAAAAACTGAGAGATCTAAGTAAACTAGAACAGCAAAAAAGTAACAAACCTAAACATGAACAGATGAAAAGAAGATTATGTGCAAACTATAATGTTACTCAAAAAGGATTGTTGCACATCATTGAGGGGGTAAAGCAGAGATTTATTGTAAAAAGTGATAAGGTAAAGAAGTTTGATGGTAGAACAGAGCAATTTCAACAAAAAAGGCTTTTTCAAAATAACCAAGAAAGATTTTTGAATGCCTGTAAGGTATAGAAAGTCAAGAAAATGAAATACCTTATGCAGAAGCAACCAATGAATTCTGAAGAAAAATCTGGGGAAAAGACATCCCCACAATGAGAAAGCAGAATGGATAGAAAGGGTTGAAAGAGACCAGTAAGTGAGCTTGCTAATTGGAAGCCATCTGGCTAGACAGAGTTCAGCACTATTGGATAAAGAATATTAGATCTCTGCACCATCCTCTCACTGGTATGTTTTTTTTAAATGACTGCCTTACATCTGGGATAGTGCCAGAGTGGCTTACAGAGGGTTGGAATACCCCCATCATGAAGGATAAGTCTGAGGGTATGGAAACTATGAACTGCAGACTGATTACCAGTTTACTGCTTATGTGGAAGCCATTGACAGGCATTCTCTCAGAAGAAATCTACTTACACCTTGATTTGATTTGGTTGTTAACGGAGGAACAAAAGGGCTACCAAAAGGGATCTAGAGGCACTAAGGACCAGCTCCTTATAGATAAAGCAATAATTAAGAACTATAAAAGAGGGCAGATTGGTCTGGGGATGGGGTGGATCAATTACAAGAAGGCATTTGATATGACACCCATTCCTGGATCCTAAGATGCCAAGAAATGTTCAAAGTTGCTGAGTACATTCAAAATTTGATAGGAAAAAGGTATGAAGACCTTGGAGACAGAGCTGACATCCAGCAACCATACCCTTGGGAGAGTTAAGAAAAAGTGAGGTATTTTTCAAGGGGATAGCTTATTGCCACTTCTCTTTGTAATAAGCCTTATTCCACTTTCTTATATCTTGTGGGAAGTCAAAGCTGGTTACCAATTCTGAAAACCAGGCCAATAATAAACAATTTGCTATATATGGACACTTTGAAATTATTTGGAAAGACTGAAAAACAACTTGATAATCCCCTTAATACTGTGAGAATATATAGCAACAACACCAGGATGGATTTCAATATTTAAAAGAGTTGTGTATTGATTATGAAGAAGAGAAAACACCACCATAGGTAAGGAATAGAAATGTTGTCAGAGGAGAAGATCAAAGAAATGGATAGAAGTAACTGGGGTTTTTGGAAGCCAATGAGATTAAAGGTAAGACCATGAAAGATAACATCAAAATGATATATGTAAGATCTGTAAAGAAACCATTGAAATTGAAGCTCAATAATAGGAACATGATTACTGCCATCAGCTCCAGAGTTGTATCAGTTATAAGGTATAGTGCCGGAGTTGTTGAATGGAAGGATAAGGTGCAGAAATTAGACTGAAAAACCAGAAAGTTACTAACTATGTTTAATATGTTTCATAGGAAAGTAGATTCTGTCACTATATGATAAGGGCAGAAGGCAGAAGGGGTCTAAAAAGTGTTGAAGACTATGTTCTGATTGAAAAACATTGTTTGCTTGAGTATATGAATAAACATGAGGGGAGTTTTTGAGAGAGACCTTAGAGGAAAGATAATTGGCACCAAGATAGATAAGGCATCTGTTATGAATCAACACAAGAAAAACTTGAAGGAAAAGAAGCTCCATAATGTGTTCTTCAGCAGTACTGAATTCAGGGACCCTCAGAGTTTTGGAACTCAATTGGCTCCTGAGTTTTCTTCTCAGGAGCCAACATTTTGTTTTTGAAGATGCTTCAGTTAAGGAATTGATGCAACTCAGAGAATTCAGTAGATCAAGGTAGACAGTGTATATCTGTAAAATTCTCTGAAACTGTTATAAACTGAAATTTCAACTTAGCAGTGGTTATCCAACCCTTATTGCATAAGTTTCAAATGGCATTTAACATTAAAATGCCAAAGGAACAAAGACAAGCTTAGGGATATGGTTTTTGGCAAAGTGTATAATGTAGAATGATAAATGATGGAAAGTATTCTGAAAATTGAACTGGAAGTTATTAATATTGATAAACACATATTATTCAGCCAATACAATAGATTACAGACAGTACACAGCTTATAACTTGTATCAAGAACTTCTAAACAACATAAAAGTAATTTAGAAGTTCTTGATACATGTGTTATAATTTTGTCTTTTTTCTTTTATTTAACCACCACAAAATTTTTTGAAGTGCAATTTGGGACATTAGGAATGATGTCCAACTCATGTTTTAAGGTTAACCTATATATTCTTACACCTCAAATTGTTTATTATATGTGTGTGTATAAAATAAACAATTTGAAGTGTAAGATTATATAAATATTAAGAAAGATGACTTATTTATTGTCACAGGTTCTTGAACTCATGTTCTATTTCCTTGTATTCTGTTAGCTTAAAGTCCTTGAGCACTCCTAAAAGACAACCCAGCCCCCAAAATCGCACTTCATGAACAGAATTTGGATCATCACTTTTTGGCCAGCTGGATTTACCCATGGCGAAGTTATGATTTAGGAATTCGAATTGCCATGCATCATCAGGCATTTTTGTGATAGCATGATCAATATAAAATGTTTCTACATAGTCAGTGGCAAAGTATTATGCCTCCTGCACTGTGATGTGCCAGTGCTAGGATTCATAATGTCATTGGAGTTTGATGAAACATTTAATGTAAAGATACAACTGAGGACTATCTCCAAGTTCTTTGACATAGGGAATGATTGGTTCTCTCAAAATCTCACACGTTGAACCTTTTTTGAAAAAATGAGACTGACAAGTATCTTATATTTTGAAGTTCGTCATTGACTCACTTCAGTTTTCAAATGTTATTCACACTGCAGCAGTGTCTTTTGTTACAAAATAAATCTTAATGTTTGGACACTTGTCTTCTGCCTTTGTAGCAAATTCTTTTGCAGTATTACAACTTTCTCTCTCAATGAATTCTGTGCCATACATGTCTCCTGACTATAGCACCAACCCCATCTATTGGTCCATTACCATGAGCCGTACCAAAAAATGTTCAGTTCACTTCTTTTAAGCTTGAATGTATAAGTTCTGGTGTCACAAGATATGATACTGTGAAGCTATTTTCAAATTTGGTCCCAGCACCATTACTTAAAATATGTAAAATTTGGATCTCATCTGATAGAACTGATTCCTGTGAGATTAAAATTTATTTGTTAAATGTGATCACAAAATATTTTTATTGTCACAGCTAATTACTCACAACAGTGCATGGTGACTCTTTGTATTGGTGACAGCTGTATAAAGTGAAAATCCCTGTGTAAGCCAGTGAGCAAACATAATCTCATGTTGCTGTTTAATTTGAAAGTTCTCAACAAAATCGATGTTAAAAGTGGCTTCATGATCTTGCAGATTTTTTTTCAATTCCTTAGCTTTCTTCAACGGAAATTTGGCAATGAAGCAATGACACATTGTTTACAGGTGATGCATTAGCTGTGGTTTTGCTTCTGCAAGGTTGCTTGTTACAATAAATTTTGGGTTAGCTTTCCAATTGAGTATATTTGCAAGGCATCAAAATGCCAATATTTTAATTAAATGAGTCAGTTTTTTGAACATCCTTGCAATTATCATATTCACCATGGAAACATTTTACAGTTTTCCCCCTTATATATCGACATAAAAATATGACTTCACAGTCAGCTAGATTTGGGCCTTTTATTCTGGTCTTTTTTGGAGAAAGGAAGAACATTGAAGGGTCTAAGTGATGTTTATGATTTCCCAATTTTTGAATTAGTATGATTCTCTTTGAATTGTTTGTATCCAATATTTCTTTTATGATTTTTGTTTTTGCCCATTTACTGTTACTGTCACAAAGTCTTTTGTTTCTGGCAAGTGTCTTGAAATTTAGCCACTCTCATAAACTCATTAGCAATCCTGTCAAATTTGGAAACCTCAGGAATTTTTTGTTGGCCTTTTTTTTGTTAAGAGGGTGTCAGGTAGTTTCTGTTGCTTTCTTTATGGGGCTTGATGGTAGAGCAATTGACACTGTTTTCACTGCTTCCCATATGACTGCCTGTTGCTAAAAGCTGACAAGGTAACTGTGCAACAATATTGTAAGTAATAAAAAAATGCTCACTGGTTATTTATTTGAAGTCACAATGCTTACTGGCATTGTAAATAATAAAAATATAGCTTTTTTCTTACTTAAAACAATTTTACTTACATGAAGATGTATTGACTGGTCTGATGAATGCTTAAAGATGTTTAACATGTAGTCTGGAGTCTATTGATGATCAACAAATTGAAAATGGGTGCCAGTCATGGATCTACATAATACACTAAAAATCAATACACTACTTGTGATACAACTACCAATTGTAATGAATAGACATTTTGTTCAGATAAACTTGAAAAAAATTGCCTGCAGGTTGACCTTTCTGTGGAATTCCCATGGTTAAAGATAAGATCACCATGGAATTAACTTGTAAAGACAGGCAAATACAAGGACCATCGAATTGATATAAAAAGTGTTGTTGGTTAGAATGACTGCTGTTTTTGTGACTGCAGATGCATCTGAGATTATTGAAAAAGAATGCCACAAATGCCAAAAATCTGGGGAAGCCATTACCATTGAAGTGAGTAACTTATAAAATAAATAATGTTAGTTACAATTACATGATAGTACATCTGGAGCCATCCCAAGACATTAGTTACTTTCTAAGATCAAATCAAAATCTGAAACAGCATTTTTGAAATAAAAATTGCAAAGGATTGATACATCATACTTATTAGTAAAGGAGCCTTTCTTGATCTCATCACACTTGAATGTATGAGTTCACAAGTTTAGTGGTCTTGTCAGGTCAATTTCACACTAAAAAGCTCTTTCAAATCTGAACGAGTAAAATAAGTTGCCCTTCTCCTTAAAGTAACTTTATTTTCTGTTTTGAGAACTGTTTCAGACCTACTGGTAAAATGAAGAATTCTCCATTTTCATTTTCTTTTCCACTTCTCTCCTACACTGATTTTCACATCCATTTGAAACCAAAGCTTTCTTTGATAATATGGAAGTCTATTATGTTGGTAGTGTTAAACCCCCCCAATTTTTGGTCTTCAGGCCCTCTTAATTTTACCAAAAACTTAATTTTTTCACATAAAGTTCTCTAAAAAGTAATTACAAAATCATGATTTATTCAAGTTTTTGTCTCATATTGAAATAATTGTTTATAAGAGTTTTTAGTTAGTCGATTTTTAGATTTTTTGACTTAAAAATTAGTCATTCATCTTCTTCTTGTGCATCATGGGAGCTGGTTGTTTCACAACTTATTTGCAGAGGTGTTTATTAGCATTTATTATTGCAGCTAATCTGTTGATCATTCCCACTAAGAAACAAATGATTTGGGAACAATCTTCATATGCAAAGAAAACTGGCTTGAGTGAAAATCAGTTCTAGTCTGAGAAAATCAAGATAAGAGATGGTCAATCCAATTCTGCCTTAAAGTGTGATTTGGTACCAAAGTGTTAAGTAACTTCCATCCCTTGTTGAATGTGGTATAATGCANATTGTTTATATGAGTTTTTAGTTAGTCGATTTTTAGATTTTTTGACTTAAAAATTAGTCATTCATCTTCTTCTTGTGCATCATGGGAGCTGGTTGTTTCACAACTTATTTGCAGAGGTGTTTATTAGCATTTATTATTGCAGCTAATCTGTTGATCATTCCCACTAAGAAACAAATGATTTGGGAACAATCTTCATATGCAAAGAAAACTGGCTTGAGTGAAAATCAGTTCTAGTCTGAGAAAATCAAGATAAGAGATGGTCAATCCAATTCTGCCTTAAAGTGTGATTTGGTACCCTTGTTGAATGTGGTATAATGCAGTAAAAAGCTACTTCTCATTCTGATGTATTTCTGATTATCAATAGTTTTTTTACTTGGCATCATGCATTTATGTGGTTTTAATTCTTTAGTAGTATGAGTAACAATTGGCTTTTCCTAAGACTAAATCCTCTTTTGAGGGTTTCATGCTGTGGGCTTACTTCTTACAATTACTTCTTCTTTTGTTAAGGAAAACTCGTGGCCAAAAAAACTGCTGCAGACTGTCTGGACTACATTTAATGAGAATGGGTGACAAATGTTACATGTGACATACTAATGCATAGGGTATTTGGTTTTACTCATGCAGTTAGACATTTCATATATCTTATGATGAATGCCAGTTAAATCATGTTGTATGCCAATCTCAGTTGTACTAGCAGTACTTCTTGCATGCCCTGAATGATTCAAAACTTACATTTAGCAGAGAATTACTTGAGTTTGTGATAGTCATTTTCATCAGTGAAGTTGGCCAAAGCATATTCTTTATCTAGCTTATGTCTTTCTGCAACAGCCATTCTTATAACCAATTAAGCTTTTTTTTATTTACAAAATCAACATCAATTTACTCACTGTTGTATCCAGCTCCAGATCCCATTTAGTCAATATTGCAATCTTTTGAAATGCTGTCAAGCTATCCATGATTTTCCCCACACCTAAGAAAATCATTTATGGAAATTGATGTTCATTGATTTATTTTTTTTTGGTCATTTTTATAGACATTTTGCTCCATCCTTGATTGAGTAGTCATATAATCTTTTTCACAAATGGAGATCCCTTTTTCGTTGGTTTAGACCAGTTTTTCTAATTATAACCACAAGCTTTGTGATGTGTGATGACTTGTTTAACTTTTTCTGTAGTATTTTTTTTAATCCTTCACTTGTGCTTCTTCAAATGCTTACCTCCATGTGACTCTAAGCATTGACATAAGAGCCAATGCAGTGGTTCGTCTTTTAAGACTCGGGTGTTTGACAGGCACTGAAAAGGGTGGTAGCAATCTCATAGTTTGATGGAAGTGTATCACCAACCACAACTGTGGTGTTCTTTTTGCTCATCTGAAACAAAATTAGAAATATTAGAAAACATTATAAAGTAACAGCACCAGCAGCAAAATAGTCTTATAGTAGTTGAACACATCTGCATGCTTTATCACAAGGTCAAAAATATGTTTACAAAACAAGTATAGTACATGTGGTCCTCTGAAGCTAACTCTTTGATAATTATTAAATAAGATTGATCTGGACAAGACCTAAATATGAAGTAGTTTTAAATATGCCCAGAATCTTATTTAGGGTTGTGGATGCCATGTGTTTTAGACTTATGTTGCCATTTTTAGAAACTATTTGCAAATGAGGATGTTGCCTTTATAGTTGGTTTGTGTGGTTACTACTTTCGAAAAGGTTTATCTGAACTGGCCAAGGCCGCATCTTTTTCTCATGCTAAGTAAAGGTATACAAATTCCTACTATCATCTCTTACTTTTTAATAACACTTCTTTGGATGCAAATAGATTTCCCAAGATGCAATGCCTCTTCCACCTCCCTAGGAAATGCTACCCTGTGAAACTTGTTTAGCGGATCAGCTTGCCTTCAGCTTTGCTAATTTAGGTTGCTTGATATGTAATATCACTATGTTTTTTATACTTTTTGAATAGGGATGAAACACATCAATACATCTAGTTAATTAAATAAGTTATTCAAATTTAATTTTTCTGGTGATACGTTTCGTCGATCTGCGCTAGCATCAGTGTTAAAACGTGTTGTTGTTGTGTAAGCTGCTGGAGGTAGATTGGAAGATCTCCCCAGTGAGCTCGATCCGGCCTCATGAAACGGGAAACCAACCACTTCTCACCGGCGAACAAGTGAATATCTAAAGCACCCAGCAACGCCCCCCAGCATGTATCTGTGAGCAAGTGGGTAGGTTGCACCGGGAATTACTATCCCAACCACAGGGGCATCGATGACGCACATTTCCTTGTTGGTTTTTCATTGGTGAGATAGAGCCAACAGTTGTTAACCTACCGCACTAGATTTCCCAGGATTACTCCTGGGTGCCACCTATACATACCAGCAACGACGGCACTGAAAAGCATCAGCAACCGACAAGCAAGGGAGATCGGTTTGGAAAGTAACCAGAAACAATAAACCTTCACTTACCACGAAGGATTTGTGGGGGGACAACTTCCAAAAAGATTCTCCAAATGGATGACGAACCATATTGGTATTGTATTGGTTAGACATTTTCTGCAAGTACCTTATTGCCCTGAGAATGTGCACTATACATGTGTAATCATTTTTATCTTACTTTTTAACCCATGACTGCGAAATCAGGCGTCATTATTATTTTTCTTTGTTCATTAGACGTTATCTAATAGTTTTTAATTTTCGTTTGGTATTCTAAAACATGTATTGATAAGGTATAATGAAACCATGTTGCTTCTTCAGTATACTTGCGAAACGTTTCTTTAACTTTATAAGGAAAAGTGAACTAATCAATTGGGCTGTTTAGCACATTCAAGATAGTTTTGTATTTTTAGGATAAAAATTAGCCACAGACTATGGGGTTACTCCTGAGGAGCAGACGTTGCAGGACATGATTTGTGACACTGGAAAATGATTATTTAACAAATAGCACCTATAGTTTGATGCTGTTTGCTGCCCAAGTTTTATGTGAACTCTAGCCTTGTTATATCAATCAGGTTAACAGTATTACCTTGAAACTTTTCTTTTGTGTTTTTCTTTTTCATTAGTAAGATAGGACAGTAAAAAGTTATTGTTTGACATTCTTTGCTTCACATTTCCAGGTATCGGAATGTATTCGCAAGACTCATTATACATGGGTTTAACAACAGCAAAGATAGTCGCTTAGGTGTTGAATTTGCTGGAAGGTAAGTACTTAGAATAAAATACAATATTGGTATGACGAGATTCTATTGTAACAATTGTATCATCAGTGAAATCAATCATGATTATTAAAATACCATAGTTAGCTAATAAAAACGTTCAAAATGTGTTGATCATAGTTGTACATTGTAGAACCTCGGTCTTCCAATGTTGGTAAAGGGTGATGTTCGTATTGGTATTTGGCGCATTGAATTTTAGGCCCGAAGCCAGGAATTCATCTGTTAGGGGTAACAGTTTAAGACAAAAGAAAGAGTTGGTCACTTGAATGAGGCTATTGAATGTGGGCGTTGTGAATTTTTGAGTACATGTAAAAAAACATTGCTCTTTTTTGTAGATATGGCTACTCTTGTCAATAATTGAGTTAAGGTTTCAGACAAGTGATATAGAATTTGAATGGAAAGAAATAAGACGTTTTTGCTTTACCTATTCAAAGTGTTGATAGAAATGTCGTAATTGATAAGTAATTAATAAAGCTGAAAAAGTTATAAATAATACCAGTTAGAAATTTTATTCGGCTGAAACTTGTAAAAATCCGTTAAACATATTCAGGCAAAGCGTTCAACAGTAAAGATCTTGTTAGTTAATATTAGACAGTATAAGTAATATAAACCTAGGGTTAAGTTTCATACAAGTTAAGGGGGTTTTCGTAGAAATGCTTTTCACCCTGCCAACAAGCAGCAAGTTTTAAAAAGAGACTTAATTTGAAAGATATCGCTTCCTTCCCTCCCCCCCCCCTCTGTCTCTTTGTCTCTCTCTGTTTCCTCTGTCTCTGTCTCTCTCTGTCTGTCTCTCTCTCTCTTTCTCTCTCTCTTTCTCTCACAGATATCAATTTTTCCAGATTTGTCTCGAGACCACTGGTTATTCTTAAGCACACAGGAGAAAATTTGGGATACAGCATGGATATTATTAATCGATATTCCAAACCCCCGTGAATGTCTGAATAATTTGACTATTGAATGACTTAAGTTAGATAAAGATAGTTGCTGGAGTTGGTAGAAAATGACTATATTGATTTCCATACCTCAATATTCTCACCAGAAATCGCCTCTAAATCCTGTTTTAATAATACTGAGACACTAACAAAAATTGTACAATGTGAATGTGCGCTGCTTTCGGTCGGAATATTCTGTGTGAACAAGTATTTATCTATGTGCTATGGAAGATTGCTCGATCTTCGAAGGGGTCATTTATCATGGATATCGACCGAGGCACTTAGTTCTGTAAAATAATTTCTGCTGAAGGCTGAAGTTTTTTAATAACAATATTGATCGGTGTTTAAACGTCCATGAATATACGATTAATGAATATGAAATTTTGCCTTTTCTCATCTGGAGCGCGAAATGGTCGGTCTTCCAATTGTTGTAGAGGCCATATTCAGATCTCAAATAGGCTGTGTTTAATTTTTGCTGATGCGACGAATGCTGTAGAACCAGCTAGTTGAAATAAGACGTTTAAATGATGCAATGTAATTAGCCATTATTATGTTAGCCATTTTGTAATTAGCCGTAATTAGACCGCAGGATTTTATGAAAATTTTTGCAAACGCCGAATCACTTCAACGTACTCTTATTGCAACATTCTATTTTATGACATGGATAAAAAGAGGTTTAAGTTTTTGAAGAAGCAATGGATGTATAACAACGATTGTAAGGGCACCAATTAATTTTTCATATCACCAGACGTGGAAGAGGCACCATCATAGTATTGCAACATTACTCCATCTAATGTCAGATTTAATTCATTAAGTTACCCCAATTGGAAATCGACTATGCAATTTGCTGAACGTTTGTCGACTTTCAATATTCTAAAGCATTTCTTCTTAACTTTAACGGGTAGAAAATAGAACCAAGCGACACCGTTCACTACATTTTGGTTTTCAGAATATTGATGAATAATGATAAATGCGCAAGGCTAGCCATGTGCACATCGTCAGCTATTTTTAGTTAATTTTGATTTTATGAACGTGTTTTATGTTGAATGTCGGATGAGGTATATTTAGCATTTTTGGAAATTCATGTGTATCTTTCACCCTGGGATCAGGAAAGAACAAGAATTGAAGTAGGGCTTGTAAATTAAACCCATTTACAGCTTAAGCATCTTTCTCCGTATCACCTAATCCTTTTAAACTGAGGAAGTACGTACCATAAAATACAATAATAATATAATAATATATAATATACAACTGCTCGTTTTATGCATAACATAATATACAGCACAAAACCACTCTTTTTTGTCAAATTTGGTGCATGAGACTTTTATTTGGATTTGCTTAGTCTTGTCCTTTTCTCTTTCCGGTCTTGGGCTCATTGCTTCAAGCCTACGGCAGTTTATTCAGGTTTTGAATATAAGTGAAGTGAAGGGTTTAACAGAATATAAATAATAGTAATATAAAGAGAAAGGAAAATGTGGATTTAACTTATTATTAGAAGAGATTAACTGAAAAAAGGATGCCAAAAAGAAACAATTGAGTAATTTCTTAAATTGAAGAATAGAACATATGGTAAAAAGAAAAGGAAGGGAAAGGACAGAAGTACTTTAAGAAATTGGATACCAGAATGGACCTGATTCTGTTTAATCCTAGTCTGTGACTCAAAAATCTAATATCTCATCAACTCACCTTACTTGCAAGTGTTTGACATGTTCATGGTAACTGTTTCTTAAAATTCCTTCTCAAACATGACATTGTAATGAAATTTTTTTGGCATAATGCTTGTGATATCGTTTACATGGCTATTTAAATTCTTTTTTAAATTTCATTTGACCTACAGATTGGCAGGCATCATGGTAGATCTCATATGCCAAAACCAACCTTCCTCTTTAGACTCATTCATCATTGGTTTTCAGTCCAGTGTGCGGTTTGTGACAAGAACCTTACCAATTGGAATATTAAACAAAGGTTGGTAAACGGAACACATTTTATTGCATAAAGTTTTTGTGTTCGTTTGTTTAGAGGTTTAAACTATTGTACTTCCAGCCCAATATACGTTGGATAGTACCCGAAGTAGTATGAGCAGCGAGAGCTTACAAGTCATAATATTCAATAAAAGTGTTGTGAGTAGAATGCAAGGGAAGGAGTTAGGACAGAAATGTGACTGGTAAATGTAGGTTACCATCGGAGGCAGTTTAGGTAGGATCGGGTTTTATTTCAGTTGTAAGGCCTGACCATGGCAGGAACCAGAAAATGAAATCTTGAAGTAATGCCTCTGGTTACTATAATAATATATCCTCACCCAGCAGATTTCCACGTATGGAAGCCCAATTAAACTAGAGCTAAGAAATAGCCATCACATGGAATAAACGAGAACAAAAAATAACAATAAAAAGCAGGGTAATGGTTCGTATCAGTGTTGCAGGCTTGAGATTGACAGCATAAATTAAATATACTATATGGAACACACAAGAACATCTCGTGGGGTCATTAGAGTATATTAATGTAACCTGATAAAATTTTTTGCACACTCTTTAACTCTGTATTCTTGCCATTAAAGGTAACACCAACAGAGCTGTCAAAGATAGGAAGTTTTTTTGATATATATTTTAGTCTGTTTTGTTTTTGTTTTGTTGTACAATTTATTTTCGGTAGTATTGATTAACCAACGTTTTTTAAATCAGTCCATTACAAACATTTACTTTTGCAACTGACAAAAAAAATCCAATAAAACTACGACTGACAAGCTGCAAACAGAAATTTGTTAAGTTAGTTTCTTTATCATAGAAAAGAGAGCTTATCAAGACAAACAAATGACTTTTACTGAACACATTTGCATGGGGATAATTGTGTTGTTAGCCTAACATCTTTACATATCCTCTAAATGATAGTTTTATTAAACGACATGAGTAGTTGTAGAGGTACCTAGTAGAGTATTTACCTTAAAAGTCTTTCTCGGCGTTATTCCACCACGCACACCCCTTGAGACTATTGCGATTTCATTAAGCAGGTCTACAGCCTTGCGTTAGGGAATATTGTTGAACTTTTTTTTATTGCCTTCAACGTCATTTCCCCATATCCTGTACAAAGTTAGCTCCTGTTATTGTAGTACCTATTATTATTTAGTAAAGCAAAATTAGATTTTTATCTTGAGAATAATCTTGTTGTAGGGTATATGGCAGTCTTTATGTTGGGACAAGGTGTTATTGCGTTGTTTGACCCAGATTCTTGGATATCATTGATAGATTTAATAAGTAATCAATTAAGACTTTTATGGCAACATCTTGTGGGTATGTATTATGGACTTTTAATTCTTTTTACATTTAAGGTCAAAAATTTTACTCTAAAGTAATTTTCTAAAGGAATTTTTCTGGAGGTATTAAGGAAGATTCCTATATTCGAAGGAGCGTGCTTACTTTCAACAAATAGCTACGTGTTTAAACCATAAAAATTATTTAAAAGTATTTAACGGCAAGTTTTAGAGATGTATATTCTTCGCGTCCCAACCTGAAATATTTGATTTCTGAATTACCATCTAACAAATACTTTCCATTCCCTTTATACTTGATTTGGAGATGAACAAACCCACTAAATTTTTTTGTCTTATATTATCAGACAAAGTAAATATGCTGTTTAAACACGGAGTTCGCCTACCATTTTAAAGGAAGTGTTATCATTAAATATTTTATCTAAAGAATAGCTGCAGTTTGCATAAGCCAATAGGGTTTTCAGTCTTTTGAAGGACACTTGAGCGTATGAGCAATAAAAGCCAATCATTGTAGACAAAGCTGCCCATCTTTAAGGACACATATTGGATCTGCTGCTAACACATTTATGTCAAAGCTTCCTATAGTTGTCACCCTCCTACCTACCACGCTGGATACCACTTTGATCACGAGGGCATTTGGCATATACGTACATATTTACATTATCTTATAACATATTTTCGAATATGAGAGCCAGGGTATATCTATTTTTTTTTCAAAACTGTGTTGTGCTCATTTGTAGAATTATAAGGCACACGAAATCAACATTAACATTCAACAGCATGCTTGTGACTAATACATCTCTTAAGAATTGTACAAAGGTATTTTTGAGTGAAATTGGCAATTACATAAATATTATTTAGGGATTTCTTTTGGTTTTGTTGTAAAGTTGTATGTTGTTGGGTGAGTTGAATGTGAAACTTGAAGCATGCCCGTCCTCCCTTTTAATCAAATGACAAATATCAACTGGTATCTAATAAAACACTTAAACCGTATATCAGCAATTATCACTACGGGTTTCACATCGTAAAACAGTAGACGAGAACTGGAGGTAATTTTTTTTCTTCTTCTTGGCTTAGTGATGTGTGGTTTTCGGGTACCAAGACTGTCAGAGATGTCTACTGTACATTACGCATTACAAGAGATGACGCTAACACCGTTGTTTTTATCAAGACACTATTTCTTGGGGAAATGTTAACCAAGGTTAAAGAGGCTTTCCGTCTCATTGAAGCCTGCCAGGCACCACCCTGGTATATAAAATTATCAGGGATTTTTTATTTGAAGGGGCATGTTAATATCCCTTTCAGTCCCCGTATAGTTGTGGATAAGCCTACCTGTCAAATATTGATTTGCCCTGTAGCTACTTACAGTATATGAGGGCCAAATATACTTTTGAATAAAAAGCGATGTATAAAATAATATACTATATTGTTTATAGATTCCAAGACCCGTATCCATAGTGACACCATTTTACTTCATAAATTTGGAAATTGAGGATGATTAAAATAGGAATAATATTTCAACTTTAATATTAATCTCAGATATTCACAATTTTTGTTACCTCGTACCCACAGTTGTAGTATATAATCATATACAATTATTCTATATATCTGTGATTTAATGATTCCAATTTTGATATTCTTGGTTAATTTGGACCCTATGGCAGTCAAGAATAAGTTTTTTTATAAAGGTAATATCATGCTGAAAAACTGGCGACAATATATAATCAATTTATGTCATGGCTGGATTATGTTGATCAAAGGTCAAAAAGAATGCTGTGAGTCAAAACAGGGGTTACCCAAAGTTCTGTTTTATTAAATTAATTTGTACAGTACGTTTTCCTAATTTTTTAATACTGGAACGCAGGAAATAAAATTACAGCTTGTTTGCATGATATATTTAATATGGATTTTAAGGAAAAGGCCCGAAGATGTTATCAAAACGTATTTCTTTTCTACCCGTAGATGCATCAATAAAGGATTTATATTTTCTAGCAGTAGCAGCGCTGCTAGTGTTGGTTCATCGAACACAAGCATTTCTCATGGTATGATGGTATCACTTTAATATTATTTGCCACTTATTTGTAATGTGTTGTAACATTCAAGGCCTTGACGTTGAAATCGGAATGAAATGACAAGAATTTATCTTATTTCGATTTAAGACCGTATTTCCTGCATACTTCCCAATGTATCTTTTTTCCTACCCAATCATGTCTGCGTTTCTGTTCCTTTTGTGCTATTTTGCTACATTCGCTTAAGATGTGATTGATGCTTTCATCTGCTTTACCACACATCCTACATTTACTATCTTGTTGAGCCTTATCAATTTTTGCTTTCATTAAATTTGTAAGAACAGGCGTGAGAACAAATTTAGTGAAAGCTCCTTGGGTGGAGTCCCTTGTGCATATTTAAGAGCGTCCTAGTTCTTCAATCCATCGCTTGAAGTTCTGGCTTTTTCCAGTTGAGGAAAGCAGCGGAGTATCTTAATACAGGAATAGCCCACGCATTAATACCTTTTATGATATTCCCCCCATTCAAATTTGTCTTCAGTATCTTTCTGATTCTTCTCTTATATTTTTGGCACACTTTCCTTTTCATTTCTTATTTCTGCACTTTTTCTGCCTACAATATACCTAAATACTTGTATCCTTCGCCTTCTTTCAGTGATTTTATAACTGTATCACCTGGCATTTTAATTCCATCTGATTTGATCTTTCCCCTTCACTTCATTATTAGTGTTGAACACTTTTCGATTCCAAATTCCATGCCAATGCCCTTGCTAAACAATCTGACTGTCTGTATAAATGGATCAAGCTCTTTTTCGCTCTTTCCATACAACTTAAGATCGTCCATGTAAAGTAAATGATTGATCTTTTATCTATTTGTTGCAAATTCGTACCCACGCTTTGTCTTTTTCAATACATTGGTTTGGGGAATGAATGTTACAACAAATAAAAGGGGTGATAAGGCATATCTCTGAAATATATCCCTTTTAATCTTAACCTCTCCTAGTGATTCATTGCTTTATGTCAGCTCAACCCTCCAGTCTTTCATTGTCTTTTCTAGGAAATGCACTAAAGTATTGTTTATTCCTAGCATGCAGAAGCACTCCAAAATCCAGGAATGTAGCACCATGTCAAATGCTTGCTTTCCTATAGTCAATCCATCCAATTATCAAGTTCTTTTTCCTTATTCTAATCTCTGAGTACCACCCTTTCTATGTACATCTGATCTGCTGTTCCTCTGTTGTTCCTCTGCTCTTCCTTTGCATCCTTTTTGTTTCAAATTCGTCTCTTCATCTTTTACTTCCTCACAGAGTAAGAAGTAAGCATTACTATCAGCAGTCCCATGATCAACATCTGACACCAGATCAAGAATTTCCTGAATTCTACTCCCATGCCCGATTCGCTGTTTTACCTGTCCATGTGATGCATCCTCGATCGATAGCCTTATCTCTTTAAACTCGAAATTGGACAGCCATTGCTTCTTTGTGATTTAATTCTTCTGATCGACTAATCTTTGTTCAGTAACTGGGAACATGTCTCTACTAATCCACATACCATGCATTCATTTCCTGTTGCCATTACGGCTTGACTCACTGCTGTAATAACATTCCATAACAATCCTGTTTTCATCCTGTGACCACTTTCTCCTCATCCTCCTAGCGGTAGTTTGATGACGACCGGGTTCATGCTGCTGGGCCTTGAAACACCTGCCGGGCGAGAGACTTTCCCCAGTGGTTCCAGTCTCATTCACCCCATTGTTGGTATACTTTGAGGAGCCATATTGCACTCTTTCGAAGTTGTGAGTTTTAGGTTACACTACCACCGGTATTTTTTATTGCGACACCATCACTAGGGGTGCCGGCCAGGGCTGAAGAGTCTCCCTACCCATGAGACTGACTAAACCGGGTACTCCAAGGTTTCGGGGCAGGGTGAAAGGTGCTATACCATGCCCAAGGGTGACCTGGAGGACGTTGTGGCAAAGGCTAACCTCATTCCCACATGTCGAACTCCACAACCTGATGCAGTTTTTTGTCAATACTCAAGACAAATTATTATTATTATTATTATTATTATTATTATTGTTATTTTATAGTTTTCTTTGGATTTGCTAATTAAAATCAAGCACCGATTCGCTACCAGTGACCTCGTGTGATTGAAGTTTTGAGGCAATACATTTCAACAAAAATATCCACATTGAACAAAGGCAATTGACGAACAGTATATGAGACATTTTCAAATTATACAAACCCTAAGACTTATAATAACAAAACAAAAGTATATAAAAGTTCAGGCTATATAAGAACGTTTTATTTTACGTTCATGGGGATTTCCATTTATGAGACTTTTTTAACGCGCTTTGGATTTCTGCAGTAGTAATATTTTCCCATTCTTGTTTGGGGATATCCCCAGCGCAACGTACCCATTCTGCGTTTTCATTAAATTGTTTCTCTTTTCCCCAAATGTTTTTCCAAACTTCCTTTACCTGTTGGTCAGATGGCATGCCTTCTACAGCAATCAAACTTTTTCACGTCAGTCTCGAAAATGTTATTCTGCCTAAAGAATTTTTGTCGTTTATCGAGTCTACGTAACCTTTGTGCCTTGACATGGAGCGTTTGTTTTAGCTCTTCTTTAATCGTTGGTATTTGTTCTTTAGAGTACTTTATATTTTCTGATTACTTTTCTACCTTCCCTGATTTTTTCCCATTATCCTTTTGGGGTTCTTCTTGTGTAGAAATTTCCCTTCTAAAACTTTCTATTTCTTTCTCTATTTTTACTTGGTACTTTGGTTTTTGGTTGGGTACGCAGCGGGGGTTGGCTTTCACAGACAACCAATAACCTGCAAGGAGGTGTGAGACGCTCCTTCCCTGCGCAGTCTTGGGGTAGACCTTGAGCAAGTCGAGCAACCCCAAAGCTCCCCTACCAGGGTAACGGTTAAGTTGAGGGCAGCAGCTCAATGGATGATGCGTTAGGCGGATGAGTCCCTAGATCGTGACCAACGGCTGATGCATCAGGCGGTCAGGCGGAAGATCCGACAAACAGGACAACGGCGGGGCGCATCCCCTAAATGTAGGGACTGCGGTGGTAGAAAGGACGTTGGGGGCCCTACTAGCACTACAAACACCTCCAGACTACTTCTTTCGTCATGACTACGAAACAAAGAAATCCATACCACATCTTCCGTCGCGTGGGTAAACAAGGGACGCGTTGCACAGTAGGCGACCAGGCTGGCAATGACAAATTGGTTACTGGAAGAACACAACTGAGGAAGCCTCTTAATATTGGAACATGGAACGTCAGAAAGATGAAAGAACCTGGAAAGCTGAAGATAGTGTGCGATGAGATGGACCGATGCAACATTCAAATCTTGGGCATCTGTGAGACAAACTGGAGAGGGAAAGGAAGTTTTAGATCAGAAAGGAAAACTATTTGTTTTTCAGGTAAGGAGGAAGGCGAAGGATACAGTCACGGAGTGGGAGTCATTATATCAGAGGCAGTATCCAAGTCCATCATAGGATATAGCCCAATTAGTGACCGTGTTTTGCACCTAAGGATCAAAGGAAGCCCATTTAATCTCTCCATAGTCGTAGCATATGCCCCAACTAGTGCTGCAAGTGACGAGGAACTGGAACAATTCTATGACATGCTCCAAGACACGATCGACTCTATTCCAAACAGGGACATGCTAATGGTAATTGGAGACATGAATGCAAAGGTTGGAAAATCTGATACCTCGACAAGTACCCACGATAAACATGGTCTTGGAGAGAGAAACGAGAGAGGCAGTACATTACTTGATTTCTGCGGCACAAATGGCTTAGTAATTGCAAACACAATGTTCGAGCACCATCCCCGACATCAATACACATGGTCATCCCCAGATGGGAGAACAAGAAACCAAATCGACTATGTCATCATCCAGCAAAAATGGAAAGGTAGTGTCAAGGACGTGAAAACTCGCCCCGGAGCCGACTGTAACACCGATCACCAGCTACTAGTGGCAAATCTACAGATGAAGCTGGCAAAACTCAATAACAACAATCGAATACCATTGAAATTGGACTACAACTGCCTAAGTGACCAATATCTGGTGTCAATAACCAACAGATTTGAAGCACTCCTCCAGGAAGAGGATGAGAAAACACCTGATGAACTATGGTCAGAAGGCAAAGAAGCTATTCTCAAATCCGCAAAAGAACACATCAGCACCAAGAAACGCAAGCATGTTCCCTGGATTTCAGATGAGACACTCGCTGAAGTAGGGAAGAGAAGAGAGTTGAAGTCTAGAAAATCGAACAGCAGTGAGGACGAACATATATACATGGACCAACACAGAAAAGTGCAGAGACTACTGAGGCGCGATAAGGAGAGGTATATCAATGAGCAGTGTTCATCCATAGAGGAGCATTCTATTACAAATTCCACCAAAGACTTGTATCAGGGAGTTAGGAACCTAAGCAGGAAATTTAAGCCTAAGGTTGATACAATCAAAGACAAAGAGGGGCACATCATTTGTGATGGTAAAAAAGTGCGCGAGAGGTGGAAAGAGTATTGTGAAGATCTATACAAGAGAAATAACACTATTCCAACCACGAATCAAGAGATGGAAGAATTAGACAGCGAACCTGTACCATTGCTAGAAGAGATCAGGGAAGCCATCAAAGAGCTAAAGGAAGGCAAGAGCGCAGGAGATGATGAAATTACTGCAGAGTTGATAAGGAATTCTGGGAAAGCAGGCGTCTTGTTCTATCACAGACTTTGCACCAAGATTTGGGAAGAAAAGCAATGGCCACAAGACTGGTTGAATTCGGTTTTTATACCCATACCAAAGAAAGGAGATACATTACAATGTTGCAATAACAGAACAATTGCATTGATCAGTCACAGTAGCAAAACCATCTTGAAAGTAGTTGCAAAAAGACTAAAGTTGACACTGGATCATGAAGTGGCAGAGGAACAAGCGGCTTACCGACCAGGCAGAGGAACGAGAAATCAAATCCTTAACCTGAAGATGGTTATAGAAAAGAATAGAGAAAGAAATAGGGACATCTTCCTATGCTTCATTGATTACTCTAAAGCTTTTGATATGGTTTCGCATGACAGGCTATGGACAGACATGAAACAAATCGGTATCCCTGTACATATCATCCAACTGCTGATGGGATTGTACGAAAACCAGAAAGCAAAGGTGCGCACGACCTATGGAGATTCTGAATGGTTCCCAATCGAAAAGGGGGTACGACAAGGATGCGTAATCTCCCCACACCTATTCAACATATATTCAGAGTGCATTATGAGAGAAGCACTAGAAGGATATGAAGGCAGTGTGAAAGTAGGGGGCAGGACTATCTCCAACCTCAGATATGCTGATGATGTAGTTTTGATAGGAAGCACAATGGAGGAGCTACAAGAACTGGTAAATAGAGTAAAAGAAGCCTCAGAAAATGCTGGACTATCACTAAATGCAAAGAAGACAAAAGTGCTGAAAATCATGAGCCAAAACACCAGGAATGAACACAGCATTTTTGTAAATGGACAACCACTGGAAAATGTCAATCAAATGACCTACTTGGGAGCACTCTTCACCAATGACTACAATGACACCCCAGAGATAAGAAAGCGCATTGCTGTAGCCAAAAATGCAACATCAGCTCTCACAACGGTCTGGAGAGATAGATCGATATCCAAGAAGACGAAAAAGAGACTGCTGAATGCACTAGTCTTCCCCATCGCAACCTATGGTAGTGAAACGTGGATTCTGAAGAAGAGCGACAGGATAAGACTCAGAAATTTTGAGATGTGGTGTTACAGGAGAGCCTTGAGGATAAGTTGGACAGAGAGAGTAACTAATGAGGAAGTTTTGCGCAGAATAGAATGCGACAAGCGTCTTTCACAGACTTTAGTGAACCGGAGACTGTCATACCTGGGACACGTGCTAAGGAGCGAGACACTGGAGAAAACGCTAATCATGGGCATGGTCTACGGGTCTAGGAAAAAGGGCAGGCCAAGAACAAGGTACATGGACAACATCAAAGAAGAATCTGGACTAACTGTCATCCAGGCATACAGGGCGGCACAAGAGCGGGTTAAGTGGAGAGCCATGACGAAAGAAGCCACGGCGACTCAACCATGAGCCTTCCGTCCATGATGATGACTTTGGTTTGCTATGTTTCTTATTCGTTGTCTTTTTTCTTAACTTAATACTACATTTTGCTTGAAGAACTCATCCTGTTGCATAAATTAATTTGTTTAGTTCACTTAAATCTGGGTTTATATCATGACAGAGTTGTTCTGGTGCCTTATTGCCTTTATTTACTATATTTTTAAATTTATGGCGGAGTCTGATTTTTAACAACGTCTCTCTTTCACTCATTTCAGTATGTTTGACTATCGACAGTTCTTCAATGATATCCGTTTTCGTAGTGAGCATTTCCTCTTCATCAACGACAACCTCGTTCTGCACTACCTCATCGACATTATTTTCAACTCTTGCATCAGCATTAGTCGACATTACAAGTTCTTGTTCATCTAAATTTCCTTCAACTTCATCATTTTCCACCTGTCATTCTTTAGTATCATTTTTTACCCTGCCTTTAATTATCGAGATTTCTATATAGGTCAATTTTTTGCTACCAACGGTATATCTTCTAACATTAGCTAGCTTGTTTGGGTCAAGCATTGCCATTTTTTCACTATTCTTCTTCTTCAAGTGTCCAGTCTGATTTTGCAGACATCGACAATCATGGCTCTTCATTCTTTTCTGTCCTCGGCCTTTCTCATCAGCTCGTCGTTGGTGCTTTCTTTATTTGTAGCAAATTTGTTTAGGCTGTCAGAACTTTATGCGTTGCCTTCCTCTGCTTTTATTTCCATTTATCTTGCTACTCCATAACAGCTTTTCCAGCCCGTCAGCCCTGATTATATGACCGAAAATTTTAGCTGTCTTTCTCTGATGGTGTTGAGAAGAGACCTCTTTTACCGAGCCATTTCCATTACTTCTACATTTGTCTTCCTTTCTGTCCACGAGACTTCACATAATTCTCCTGATGAACCATATTTCCACTGCTTCTAATCGGAATTCTCTGTTTTTGGTTAGGATCCAGCATTCACACCTGTACCCAAGTGTCATCCGGGGTAATAATGCAACCAAGATATTTGAAGTTGTTTACTTGTCTGATTCTCTCTCCATTACGTGTTATCCTGCACTGTGGTATGGCAGCTATCTTCGAGATCACCATGCATTCGGTCTTATTTGCATTGAGTTGCAGTCCTTTCTTTTCGCTTTTCGTTTTCTGACCACCTGTCAAGAATGGCTTCTTTTTCCATGAGTATTTCTCCATCCCTTGACTTTATGCAGCCTGCTTTTGAAGATGACTTTTTCCCTGTCACAACTTTTATCTTTTGATGCATCAGCTTGTTATCAAAATTTGCCTTTGATTCGACTTCCTTGAATATTGATCCATTCTTTCTTGGCTTCATTACATCTTTTCTGTACTAGTTTGTTGAGTTCCTTGTACTTCTCGTCATCCACTTTTGCCTTTCTCCTATTTTCCATTAAGCATAAGATCTCGGAGCTCATCCACTTCTTATGTTCCCTTCCCTTTTTTACTGGTATGTGTTCTTTCGCTGCCTTACTGATGCTATCTTTCATCATCTGCCACTTTTCCTCTATTGTGGCGAGTTGATATAGGCCCTCAAATGTGTTTCTTACTTCAATTTTGTATTTTTCTTTTACTTCATCAGGTTGCAGCCTGTTTAACTGCAGTTTCGGTGTTCTTTTTGCCTTTGACATCTTTTTCAATTTTAGCTGCATTGTCGCGACAACTGGGACATGATCACTTCCACAGTCGGCACCTTTCATAGATTTACAAGATCTTTTAGAGTTACGGAAGCGTTCTTGAATCAAAATGTAATCTATTTATTTGATTCCTTGTTCTATCACCAGGGCTCTTCCACGTCCAGCACCTTCTTGGATGATTCTCAAACCATGTGTTCATAACCGCCAGCTTATGCTCTTTGCACTATTCCGTTAGCTGCGCTCCTCTTTCATTGCTCACTCCTATTCCAAATGGGTCAACTGTGATTTCATCTTTCCCCTTTCTCACTTTTGAGTTGAGGTCACCCATTATGATTCTGATATCAGTATCAATTTCTGCGTCATCTTTATCAGCTGTTGGAGAACATACTTGTACTATTCCAATGTCAAATGGTGTCCCTTTAAGTTTTGTTATCAAGACTGTCATTGACCGTCCAGAAACCCTTGATGCTCTTTGATGTTTCTTGGTCTAGGATCATGCCAACTCCTTTCTGATATTGATCTCCTCCAGAGTAGATAATAGTGTATTTGTCATATGTTATGCATCCTGCTCCTTTCCATCTTACTTCTGAAAGTCCTAGTATGTTGAGGTTCATTCTTCTCATTTCCTGCTTGATATTTTCCAACTTTTCTTTCTGTAGCATGGTCTGTACATTCCATGTACCAATTCTAAGACATGTTCTGATGCGTACAGTTGCTGGATGACGATAGGGGATTACCTGTCGCACATAATCCCCTCTACCGAGCGAGAAACTCCCAGATAAACTGGACGTTTCCTTCACGCTGTTATCTAAATTCTGTTTCTGTTTGGTTGCCATGGCGTTCTTTGCAGAGGTATACCTGTAGTAGGCTGCAATTACTTTCAAAAGAAGCAGTGCTGGTACTGAGAGGATTGTCTTAGCCATTGTACTCAAGAGTATCATCTCCCTAACACATTGAAGTGCTGACGAGTTACCAAAAACTATTCGGCTGCTCAACACATCATCCGTCACCTGCTTTCCATGACTTCACGTGACCCTGATCAGGGGGCTATGTGGGTACTCGATCTTGCCCAAGGATCTCCCACAGGCTAGCGGAGGGAAGGAGGCACCTTTCTTCTCCTGTTGGTGAAACAATTTCACCCCGCCACCCAGTTTTTGAGTATTATTTGTTTCTGGCTTTTCGAGTGCATAGTAAAAGCAATACATCACCTCAGCATACTCTTCCCTTGTCCATTTGAGTCTAGGTTTCTTTTTACTGTTAATACTAGCTTGTTGAACCACAGGGCCAGGGATGAGAGGTGTCCCGTTCTGGTGACCTGGTGGATTTTGACTAGCGGGAGAGGTAGACCTAGTAGCTGACTTTTCGAAATCCTCAGCCTGGTCGCTCACTGAGGTACTCGCCCCTTGTTGATCCGCGAGACGGGCGATGCGGCATGATTTATTTTTGCTTATAGTTTTTATTTGATAAAAGAGCTGGATATTCCGCGCCAGTCGTAAGCTGGTATTTCTAGTCCACGCTGATAAAGGTACAGACTTAACTCCGCCGGACGTCAACCCGGTATTTCAAGGTCTCAGAGTAGGCTAACAGGTGCTACACCTTGTCCAAGGGTGACCTGGAGGTAGCTGTGGCAAAGGGTAACCTCATTCGCCCACGTCGAAACTCCACAGCCGGATGTAGTTTATCGTGATACCCAGGAGGTTTATTATCATTATTATTATTATTATTATTATTATTATTATTATTATTATTATTATTATCATTATTATTATTATCATCATTATTATTATTATTCACTACAAGATCTCTTCAATTTCAACCTAAACTTTTTGTTGATAATGAAACTACCTCCTGTAGCCATGCGGGATGCCTTTAAGTATCTTGGACGTTACTTTGACTTTGAAATGACCAATCAGTCTCACAAATCCAAGTTTCTGTCTGTTTTACTAGATCTTCTCAAACAAATTGATTCCTTACCTATCCATCCAAAACACAAACTGCGTCTCTATAGTGAATTTGCCCTCCCAAAGGTTTCCTGGCACCTTACTGTTTCAAATGTTTCTAAGACTTGGGTGGCAGAAAATCTCGACAACCTGGTCTCTAAATACATACGCCAGTGGCTTGACCTGCCTATAAGTGCCACGCTTAGCTCCATTATTCTTTCCAAAAATCAATTTGGACTCAACTTGCAGCTGCCTACCACAAAATTTCTACAATGCCAA
>RDPX01000053.1:2862007-2874610 GCA_003991215.1 Morbakka virulenta
TTTCCACTATTATTATTATTATTATTATTACTATTATTATTATTATTATTCGAACATTTATGCAAGACGATCAGATAAACGTAATATGTATTGCTGTTACCAGTGTGAGTTCTGTAACATAAAAACCATTGTAAAATACTGGAAATAAAAATGTAAAAGCAACGAACAAGAAATATGAGAAGCGTAATAAATACTTTACAAAATTTGTATAAGCAAAATATTAATAATTTAGCTAAAATATAAACACTTTGGCTAGAATATAATAGAGAAAAGGAGAAAATATTTCAGGCGCCTTGATGGCGTAACTAGCAACTCCAGCAATGTTCAATGCAGAATTTCTGCGGTACATTGTTTTTGATTTCAGTAACCGAAATCATCTCTTTGTCATTGTTATTTGATTACCGAAGACAGACACCTTGACGATATTCCATCACAACTATATATCGCTAACAATTCAAGTCCGCGATAACGCTCCAATACACCTGCTTTGTAGTCTTTTTTCTTGCTTCTTTTTAACGTGAAATAATTTTTGAGGAATTTAAGTTTATTGAATTTAAGAATTTAAGATTATTGTATAGATGGAAAAGTTTATTAAAACTGTATTACTTTTTGCCTTTTTTTGAATTACTTTCTTTAGCCTTATGATGAAATGAATAACTTGCATACAAAATGCAACAGTATGCTCACAACAGCAGTTGAGAAAACCAGACGCCAAGCTTTACAAGTGAAAGATGAACTTATGCTTCAATAAACCACTATGTGCAAAACTTGTTCTTTCTAATTTTCTGATAAATTTTTCAGTAGACATCCATTTTTTATGGTACTGTGGTCATCTGTTTTGTTTATTTTTGAATTAAAATTAATAGAAACTTTTTGAGACTAGTTTTGGCGGCTACACATTTATTTGATGATTTAATTTGTGCGATATTGATCGCACGGAGTGCCTTTTATTCTTTGTAAGTGTATTACAAATCAGAATGTTATTATGAGAGTTCAAGAAATAGATTCCAAACATTGCCATACTAATACCTCTTTGGTGGAGATTATTTTGGCTGTTAATAAACTGAGGAAAAAAAAAGTTTTAAGTACGAGGATTTGCACATTTTTCATAAGTCTTTTAAACCCTATTAGAAAGTTCTTGAAGCTCCGATGCTTTTCCTACAGCCCACATGTTACAATAAAAAGGTTTAAATTGTAAGGGATGATATCCAGCATATTGATATTACCACCACTGTGATAGCCTTGCTTTTAATTAAGTGCACTTGTTAGAAAAAGTAATGTTTGTTGCTTTCAGGATAATGGCGCAACAACAACGTGCTCCATTGCGTTATAGAAATGGAGGTCTAAATAACTGGGTAGGAAGGAATTTACCTCAAGGTCTATTAGACGGGAGGTCTTAGTAAACCCCGAGGTAAGAAAATTAAAAGAAAATGGAAATGAGCTCCCCTACTATTGAAAAATATTCTCAAAATATTTTCAATAGGATCGTAGTCGTGTTGTCTAGCTTTTTTAGCTTTCTGTTTATCATCATGAGCGTCCACGTTGATGTTGCCAATTAGCTTTATACTCTCTTTCACAGTACAACCACCTGTAATTTAGCTCCCATTAAAATTTGTTAGATTTGGTAGGAAATGGTTAGACGTTTTTGCATAGGCCAAAACATTACTGGTTCTCCAATAAAAACAGCATCTTTCCCTAGACCATTGTTATCTCCACCACGCCCATCCTTATAAACCACATTAAAAGAATTTGCATTTTCAGCCTTTATTTGTTTATTTTTATCCCGACGCTACGGCACAACATTGGCTGCTTCTCCATTTGTGTCTTCCTCGTCGCCTGACGAAAGCTCTTCTTTCTATTGATTAATGAATACTGTCTTTCCCTTGCAATCAAATAAGTTTCTTCTTCATCGTCAGGGCTTCTTTCACTAGTTTCATTTTCTTGTTTGCGTTTAACTTTTTTTGGAAAGTGTAAATACCTTCAGAAGATCTTTAAGTTTCACGAGTTTAGAGTTGACGTACGTTTGCTTCTGAATACTGAAGTTTTTCTCGGTTCACGGCAATGGTTACTTAAGAAGCAAGATAATAGTCCCTGCCATCCAGAACGTTTGTTACCCACTTTTTCTTGAGTCGACTTGGTGGGTAATTTTCGATGAATTCCAACCTTATATCAACGTTTGGATCGTGTGATCTCAAAATAGCTCCGATATTTTCTTTAAAAAAAGACAATTTCGTATGAGCTTTCGCATCAACTTTCGGTGTTTAGCTTTTTAAAGGACATGGGTAGACCCATCGTAAATGAGAATGCCTCCTGTAACTTTACTACCTTCAATCGGAAGAGTAGCCTAATTCATCATTAACTGTCGGCATAAGATGAACAACAAAATTACTAAAAACATTTCTTACATAACTTTCATGCGTAAGAATATTGTGGCTGTTAGGAACATCTATTTTAGTCATCATCTGCTCCAATGGGATCCGATGGGACCCTTTCGCTACTCGATGAACATTCATATCTTCGGGACGATTACTCTTCACCTATGTTCTTTTCAGCATGGATTCTGGTTTCATTATGACAAAGGTCTCGCAAGTCTAAAAAAAACCTAATTTTTTGAACATGCGTTTCGAATTCAATGGAGTTGAAGGCCTAGCAGGAATTTTCCTTCGTGATTATATTATAAGGTTGATATACGGTACCTTTTTCGTCTGCCAGTTAATCTAAGCATATTTTTCCAAGGTTTCGAACGTTCTGTAAAGAAGAATCCTCATATTTAGTGCTATTTTGATGTGTATAAAACTAACTGCTTTTGAAATATAACCTTTAAGGTTAATATTTTGACCTGTTCATTTTTAAATATGTTCAGTTTTTGCGTATTTGCAGCAGCCATGAAGTCATACTCATTTCTCCATGCCATACATAATTGATCAAAATCATGTTTCTCTTCTGACCATTATATTGAAAACAGGCAAAGTAAATATAAAACTTACTTCGTTCTTCAATAACCTTTTTATCTCAGAAATTTGTGAGATTTGGTTAGTTACTACACACCAGTTTTTGAAATGAGTCATTTGCACATTCAGTACTGTAAGCGTTTTTAATTTTGATGAAAATGCGAAAATTAATTAGTACCTTTCTGTAAGCCTCAGGTAAGTGGGAAAATTTGCCAAAAAGTAATAAGAATCTTTAGGTGCTCGGGAGTAATTTACTTGAATGACATGCGTTTCAACAAGGATTCAAAGGTTTTACCTAAAATAGCGAATTGCTCCTCAAAAGGATCTGTCAATCTTCATAACCAGAAGGTTATTTGTATGTGAGGTATGATAGCTGATGGTGCTAGTATTCCTTACCTGTTTATTCAGCTCAAGATATTGTCTGGTAAATTGCTTGGAACACTCTCCAGCGAACATTCACAAACAGGCTCTTGGAGCAAAATAAGGGTAGGGAGGGTAATATACATTTTCTTAGTAGTACAGGAATCGTCAAGATGTACTTTTTTCCTAAGTGGGTGCTAAGATTTAAAAACCTTTGTCTAAAATTTGTGGTCGTGCAAGAAATTTAATGGTTAAGGTTAAGGGTTCACTTGACAGGAAAATTGACTTCTGCCTGTGGAGAACATAAATCTTGATGTCGAGTGTGTTTTGGCATTCGCAATATTAAATCAGTAGCCGGCAGTAATCTGCCTACTGTAGTCAACAACCTGCAGTTCACTTATCCATGCAACTCCGTGATGTCAAGTTTTTCAGCTGAAAGGCTATAAGAAGACCCATGATATTGCACGATCTACTCAGTAGCATTAACAGTAGACGTCTGCTTCAGTCACACTGACAGTTGGAACAATTATCCTATAAGTCATCACTTGTATTACTTCAAACTGAATAGTTTAAGATTCAAGATTTAACCTCTGGTAAATTTTCATTTCTCTGTTTCAAAATCTTTTTCCTTTCTCCGTAATCTTTCCGTTAACCATTGTTACTGTGTTTTTGAGAACTGTTTTTTTCCTTGGTAATGTCATCAAAAATCTCCGACTCGAGAGAACGAAAGGCAATACTTAAATGAACATCGTCATGCTACCAATTGATAATAGCGATGTAGTTGATATACGATTGCTGTAGATATAAAATGCTCAGCGTAAAATGGTATAACAGACCAACACAGTAGCAATGATTGTGTGATAGACTCTAGTATTGGCCCTCCCAGCCAATACACACTTCTACCCACTCGTACAGTGGAGAAAATTTTGTATTTTGATTATTAAGGGCATGCCTCACTCCAATTGTCTTCTTGGTTTGACTCTAATTGCAATACTTTTTTTCACGAGTACATTTTTTAATTACCGTTAGTCAGATCAGGCCTGTAAACAATAATTAAATCTTTCCAGTACAGCTTTTAAACATACGATTGAATGCTGCTTGTAACAGTAGGTGACCCCTTACCATAGAGTTAGGATGCTGAACAGTATAATATGAATGGGGTCCAAATAAAGCACTGGAGGTATGGTAGTATGCTTTTACTGTGTGAACCACGTTAAAATAACTTTAGAAGGAATAAGTTTGAATACCAAATTGTTATTTTTGTAATGAGTACAAGAGCACCGACAATATAGGGAGAGGTATATTGGTATTCAAAATTGAATACAGCTCGTACTATTGCAGTTGTTTTTGCTTCACTCTTTCAGTCGGATAGGTGTTATGCATTAACTTGAATGTTTCAGGGTACTGTAGCGATGTGATGTGAGCACCCCGAATATTGGAAAAGTAAAAGGCATTTGTATTTGTATAAAATACCACGCCATATTGGGTCTAGCGTCAATTGAGGTAAATACAACTTTTTTATTGTCAATCATATTTCAAGCAATTTTGAATTAGGACGGGAATTAAGTAAATAGTGCTGTTATGCATTCACACATAGTAATGATGACCACCCTATCAATCTCATTAAGGCTAGGTATGCATAGTTATACTCCGCTGAAGTGGTTAATGTTGGTGAATACCAGTTTATTTATTTAAGACTGATATCTAGTTCGTTGTTCAATGGCGTTTACGTTTTACCCATTCACTCCCTAAACAATAGTTGCATACATTCAGATCATTTGATTTTTACATTTTTACTAGAAGTTATAAATTAGCCAGTTATACTATTTATTAAGAGTGACAACGTATTGGTATAATCCTTACAATTTACAAAAATACTATGGATTTGTTTTTATGACTATTGATTGCAAAGGGAGTGAAACGGGCAATGTGCCTCTGAGATGTTAAATGATGCATGATGTTATGCAAAAGTAGAATATGAAAACAGATTCCTCGAAATTTTCTTGTTGTTTACTCGAATGTTGTTTTTCCTGTAAGATTTCTAGTGAAAAGAGGCTTGAGAGTTTGGGCCTCATAGCGACACAGTAGTTTTTAAATGGTCTATTGCAGCAATAAATACTGGTATAAAAATGATAGTTTTACAAGTGATCAAGGACATAGCATTGTGAGGATTATGTTCAAGTGATAGCCACAGTCTGCTTAAATTTTATTCTACATCGAACACTGCACGCATATAATTTTTATGGATTCCTGCGCTTATCGAAGAGAGAACCAGCATGCTTAATGAACAATCTTTTTAAAAGATGAGTATTGTGAACAAAATTGACCTACACTAACACTAGAGATACAAAGTAATGTGTTAAGTCACTTATTTTGGCTATCAGTTTTGAAGAGTGTGTAAGTAACGTCTCTGAGTGATTTTTAATTTATTATGAAAACTAGCCTTTTTTCAACTAATCTCTTTCTTCACAAGTAGAAAATCATAATATTATTAGGGAGAAAAGAGATACCAAGCAGTATAATGAAAATGCCTTTATATTCCTCCATTGTAACCTTGCGTGCTTGGCTGTTTACCTATACAAAATGGAGACTCGATAATTGAATTTGATTTTGATAACTGGGTCTTGCATATTGATCGGTGGCATTTTTTCAACCTTTTATTTTTTTAAAAAGACGGATACTTAAGTATTATTAAAAATGTATACAGATATTTTAAAGATACAGATATCTTTTATCGAGGAATTATTTATAATTTTCAAGCCTGAGAACATGTTGACCATTTTGTAAAATCCAGCTCAAATTTTTTTCTAGATGATTTCCATTAGACAATATGTTTTTCTTTTTTCAGAGTTTGATTTACTTATTTACTGTCTGTTAGTAAGACGTTTCACCGAAAACGTTGTTTATAAAAAGTTTCTATACATTTCTAAGGTTGCAACCAAAGCAGTTTTTACACTAAAATTTATTTGAAATAAAATATATTTAAAGTAAATGATAATCCATTCACAATGAGCAAGAAACGTTCTTTTTCCCTATCAAACTGTCTCTAGTGGTTTTCATCATAACGACTTAAAGGGGAAAAAATAATTAAAATTCTCTTCAAAGATATTAGGCATCGGAAAATATCCTATTTGGCAAGAAAAATCTTGATGATCTCCCTTAGCCTTGGGCATTGTGATTATCATCCTAACGAGGCCGATGTTAGACTAGACGTTACAACAAACAAGCTTTTGAAAGATTGGAGAAGATTGGATGCTCGAGTCTGACTCTATAGTAACTCCACTTTTCTTTGCTTTTAATAGATATTTCATAAAATCATAGTCTAGAGACATGAATAGCTAGGCTTTTTTAGTTTTTGAAAGCCGAAGTCGGTATTTCCAGGAATATTATTTGCATGAGAGTTGTAACTACAGCTTAAATAGTGTGAAACATACATTGAAGGGTGTCTAAAATACAGATGCTATCAATTCTGAAAATGTGGTCCAACCTTTTACTAAAATTAAAGTAAGTAGTGTAAGAAATGCTTTCTAAATCTTGCATCTTTTATATGTACTTTGGTCTTGGGGTAGCATGTAGGGTATTCAGATCTACAGCAATCAAGAATACCATAATATATTACATCACTCTGTCAGGACTAAGTAAGGTGGATTCAAACTACTATAAGATGTTAAAAAATTCAACATTTTTAATTCTATCGATAGTTCCTGAAGTGACGTATGATCATAATATCTGAAGGGAAGATTTTAACTCCCGAGCCACTAAAACAGGATTAGAGGAACGGTAAACTTGGTTGCTGAGGGCCATTGTTTATTTTGCAACAAATAAAATTATCAGAAGTTTTGCATAATAAATATTTTATTCCGAATAACTGGATAATTTTACGGTAGTCATTAACTACATGTTGAACTAAAAGGATTGGGTCGTCATTGAAAGTCAATGACCAACAAGCTGTGACTTATGCCGACACTAAAAGCTGAGCGTCAACTGAAATTAATTTCCTCTGCTTTTCAAATAGAGCAGTCCTCATCGGTATTATGTTTTGGTTCTTAACTTTTTATTTAGATTTGTTTTATGGATAGTCATTGTTAAGCTTTTTAAAAAAATAATTAGTTGTTAATTAAACTAATATTAGTACTCAGCCAAATTTCAAAACTTCCAATCCGTGCTTCCAATCATGTGATTTACTCAGCAGTAAATCACATGATGTTGCCTCTGGTTCTCTAATTTCACTTAACTTATTTTTGCAGTTCATTTTAGAGTAACTGTTGTATTTAACATTTTATTATTAGTCCTAATAATTTCTATTTTCTGTCAACTTATATTACAATTTTTTGCTTCAAATTATTTTTCTCCTCTCAACCTAGATTTTACATTATTTTCACAATGAAAAAAAAAAATTCCCAAACCTTTCCCTCCGTGATTGTTTAGATCAGTTGATCTGAGCTTGATGGGGAAGTTATCGTTTTTGTGGGAGGCTCACCCCTATATGAGTGATTGGGATGATATATGCAACGATAAGGATCTAGGGGAAAAAGGACACATTCATGTGAAAAGTATTATTGAAAAATGATGTTGTTTAGAGTGATGGTTGATAGATCAACTGAAAAACGATGAGACCATGATAGCCACTGGCTCTGTTTAAAATCGAGTTCGTTGCACACATTATTTCCACTTTTAACACAAATACAAGCTTTCCTCATCTATATTTTATGTTATTTTCATTAGATGTAATGTTTGTATGAGTTTACACTGGTTCCATATTTATTTCGCCGTTTTACGTTTTAAGAAATAAGGAAATATTGTCAAATTTTGTTTCTTTTTCCTAATCTAGTTTGTAAATATACAAACATACATACATACATGGTGATTGCTCCATCTTGACAGATGATTGCCTTCTCTGTTTTAAACTGTTGTCAGTAAAAGTCCTGTCTTCCATTGTTTGACCTCGTAGGTAACTGGATACCAGCCTCTGATCTGCAAGGCTTGAGTGACAGATGAAAGAAGTAGCTTCCTCTGGGTTGATGGTATCACTTTGTGCAATTTAGTGTCTGTGTACAGGTATCTGTCTTTTGAGACCTGGTACTGATTTGCAAACCTTTCCACACATCACACGTGACCGATTGTGTGGCCAGGGGAGAGGTTAGAGAGTGGCCTTGATCTGACATGAGACTTCAAACGATTGACAAAGCCAGCTTTTGATAAAAAAATACGTTCACATTTCTCTCACTTTCAGCTCTTTATGCCTTCATCAAGGTTGTTCTGCCAGCCTTTGCTTAATTTATGCTTTAACTGTTCATGCTCTAGACGAGTATTTTCAAACATTGCACAACCTGTTTTCAAGTGCGATCTGCAAGTCGCTCAATCCAAGGCCAGGCTTTCCTAGTTTTACAAAGTCTATTTCTAGTTTCTTTAGGTTTTCTTTGATAAAATCTTCGGACGTTCTTCTGGGTTTGTGCTGTGGTCGCTTCCCAGTCTGGAGTTAGCCATAAAACAGCTGCTTTGGGAGTCTATCATCTTCCATATCTTGATAATGATCATAGATTCGATACTTGTGTATCCTACTATGAGTAGAACTTCATTATCAGGTGTTTGGCTTTGCCACTTGATATTAAGTATGCGTCTCAAATATTTCTGATGAAAGTGTTCAAGTAGTTGGAGGTGCCTTCGGTGTATCGTCCATGTCTCACAAGAATACAAAATATCTGTCAAGACACAAGCCTTGTACACGCAGAGCTTGGTTTTGTAGGTGATGCTGCGATCTGTCCAAACTCGTTTTTCAAGCATTCCAAGGGAAACAGAGGCTTTCTGTATCCTCTGATGTATTTCTGCATCAAGAGAATAATCTCTTGACAGGGTCCTACTGAGATACACAAAGTTGGCCACCACACCTGATGTACTGTTGAAAAAACGGATATCTGGTACATTGTATGGTTCAGTAGGTACTGGTGTGTACATGACTTTTGTCTTCTTCAGACTAATTTGAAGACCAAACACAGTGCACAAGGCGGAAAAACGATCTATAATGAGCAGCATCTCTTCAGCTGAACAAGCAAGAAGGTCAACGTCATCAGTATATAAAAGTTCTCTGGTTGGACTCTGACAGACTTTTGACTTATGTAAAACTTTCTCAAATTTAAAACACTTTCAGGATTTCTAAATTGCAAACGAACACCTTTATCACAGTCATGGAATTCATACATACACACAATCATACATACATACATACATACATGCATGCATACATACATACATACGTACATGTTGTTCGTTCGTCGATCAAGGACATCAGGAAGAAAAAGAAGAAAGGGTACAGTGTGTCTGGATGTGATTGATCAGTCCTGTCACTTGTATAGAACAGTTAGTTTGCAGGAGCTAGGTACAAGGAGTTAGCTTTAGACTAAGCAGCTTACTTATTTTGAGCTTCAGAAATCTGCTAGTAGGAGCCTTTGCTGATGAACGTTTTCTAGCCTGGGGTATTTAGCGCTGCAATCTCCCAGGTGTTGGAGTTGATCAAGAGGCTCTTCAGAGAGATCTTGACTGTGTCCTTGTAATGTGTTTTCTGTTCATGTTATGAATGTTTCCCTTCTTTCAGTTCACTACAGAACAATATTTTGGGAAGGAGTGTGTCTGGCATTCTAACAAGGTATCCTACTGGACTGAATTGAGCTATCCTCAGCAGGGTGTGGATGCTTTATATATCCAATTTAGACAGAAACTTTTCATTTTATCAAATGATATTCAGCAGATTTTTCAGGCAGTACTTGACGTTCATATACACCCATGTCTAACATACGTAAGGAAGAATTGACAATACAATTGTCGGGTACATCTTTAGCTTGATGACTAGTGTGATGCCTCCTCTCACCAACACTGACTCTCATAGCCCTCAGAATGCTAAGCTTGCCTTGTTAAAGAATGTATCGACCTCATGGTCTATGTTCCCAGTATGAAGAGCGTGCTGCCAAGGTATGTGAACTTGTCAACAGCTTTCAAAGTTTTCCCTTCAAAGGTGATAGGTAACTCTTCATACAGCTTTTAAATGGGATTGGTGAAACACCACGGTATGCATAGCACAGGTTTTGAGGCCGATGTTATTTCAGGAAAAGGAAAACTAGTTCATGTTTTGATGGATATGGTCCTCTGTGCCAGCATTGAGTACACATTCGTTAGCAAACAGGAAACAACTCAGAGTCCTTTTTCGACTTACCCTTTGCTTGAAGCCTTCTAGGTTGAAGAGATTGCCATCAACCTAATCTCGGTCTAGATTTCATTATCTTTGCAGAAGATATCTGGCAACATGGTTGAGAACATTATACTGAAGAGTGAAGGGAAAAGTAGACAGTTTTGCTTGAGTCCGTTGGTGAATGTTAATAAGTTGGAGTTATCTGCATCCCGACTGAAAGTGTGGAAAACTTTGAGCATGTCTACAAATGCGTGCGAGGTACAGATCAGTTTTGTTCCTGACACTTACCCTGAAACTAGCAACAAAGTTCATATGAACTAGTATCCTATACAGAATTTGTATCCAAATGCAATATGATCTGAAATAGCTCTGCCAACTTCTGAAGTAAGGCTGGTTCCTCTGCCTTGTAAATTTTACCTGGAATAAAGTGAGAGCCTGAATCTTTGCAGTTCGAGATAAGTTTGAGTGCACTGCCCATCTTTCCAGAACTGCATACTTCTCAATTGTTAAAGTGGTTTTCATCAGTGCTAAGTGGTGGTAAAGTATTAGAGGACTGAGAAACGTAGATGGTTTTCAGAGCATCATAGAAACGTATACAGCTGAAAGCTGAAGGTCATTGTGCGTTTGGCTTTTCTTGTCGACCAGCCTCTAAATTTTCTAATTGTTGTCGTCGAATCCATTCGGTTGTTTTTACATGTTCTGGCCCAAATGAATAAATGCGATGCTATCCCCTATATCTCTGAATGCTATCCAGTCTTTTATTCCGCTGGAAGAAATGGCGAGCTGGGTCAAATTGCTGTCCACTTCTCACTGAGGTTTTATCGTTCAGAGTGCTGTTCCAGTCTGCTGACATATAGTCTATTTTGGGGGTTTTAAAATTCTAATTGTCGCCTGGGTTTGAATACAGATCTTGAGCTTTGAGAGGGGGCCTGTGGTCTGTGCAGCATTTTATTCCTATCTGGAGCGCCATGCAGGCTAAAATGAGATGAAGCAGATTGTTTTTAGGGCACCTGTTTTAGCCTATTCCTCAGGCTAATGAGGTGAGCACAGAATTTCTGAAGGGTGATGTTTAGACGCCGCTGGGAAGCTCGGCTGTTGCTCCAGTCCAGTAGAAAGCGATCCTATGCCCTAAGAATCTTGTGCTCAGACTCATTACCAGAGCTTCTAGTATATCAGCACCTGCCATTTCAACACTTTGCAGTCGCCACAGGGCTTGAATATGGATCAGGGCGGGATGATGTCTTGACTTGGTCCTAAATTTATAGTATGGAAGAGAAGCCCAGATTATTATTCTCACGTTTTGTTTCTTCCTTACTGAATCCAGTGGCAATACTAGGCAAGAGTACTGGCGATAGGTTGGAATGCAGATGATGATCAGTGTTCTACTTGTCTCGTTGGGCCCTGTTTGTTCTTCATGACGCTTTGAAGTGTGCTGTCCCTTACACCAATCGAGTGGGTTTTTCCGCGCAATACGCCTTTTTCAGTCTTCACATACGTAGGTAGACAAGTCCTGATTCGACAAAGATTCAAGCCTGCAGAAGCTGTTTCCCACGACGTGGCCTTAGTTGCCTTCAAACAGTTACGGGGAGCCACTAGCGAGTAACATCTTCAGCGTGTCGGAGAATGGGGTAAAAAATTGGTTGTTTCTTTCAATGCGGCTTAAACACAATAGATGTCTTTTAACAGAAATATGAGCCCTTATCACCGTACAATATTCATGGAATGTCGTTCTGATTTTAACTCTGATGATGTTGCTTCTCTTCATGAGGAATGTTCATCAATGAGGATGCTTGGTCTGTCATTTTCCCCAGACATTTCTTGAAGTTGCTTGGAGTACTTTCACCATGTTTAGATTGCTACTCTCCCAACTCTTCTTGATGTTCTTAATCGTAGCTTGATAGATCCAAACCTTGCTGGTACTCTTTACCCTTCGTCTCATGGATGGAACGTGGCTTCCCATAGTTATATATATATATATATATATATATATATATATATATATATATACATAAGATATGATAAGTTGGAAAGAATCAAAAAACTACACAGTCCATTTCGACAAGCCTGTTTCGTGATTTTATTCACTCTTCAAGATACCGACCCATTTCC
>RDPX01000053.1:2884979-3037819 GCA_003991215.1 Morbakka virulenta
CAACGCTATCGATGACTTTCTTCAAAACGGGTCTGGCTGGGTCCTCAACAAAATTAATAAATTGGAACTCGGCATCGTGAAAGTCGCACCCCTCTTTGGCTCCAGCTAAGTTCACACTTTCTTTTTTTTTCTACGTTGTATATAGTCTTCGTTGTATATAGTGATATAATAATAATAACACAATTTGAAGTACCCTACATGCCTATTCTTTTGTTCATAGTTCATTCTGCATCTTGTTCGTCGTCTAGGTTTTGTTGCGTTTTTTTCTACCTGTTTTTAAGCATAGTTTATACCTTTATTGCAGTATTGCTCGTTTATACGTCTTGCAGTCATAGACTCTGTATTGTTTATATAGGTGACTGTCTTTTCGTTTTCCTCATTTGTTATTTATATTTTGTTTATATAACCACTTGCTTTACAGAGGCGAGTTACAGAAACATAGAAAAAACTAGGGTTGGTCTATCTAGACACTAGGCTTCAATGAGTTACAATGAAAGTTAGTTACAATCACAACTAAAATACTAGGCTAAGCTAAATTATGAACGCGGGTGTTTTACCATTACTCACTAATACATTGTGCAAATCATAGACTCTGTATATTCACCTCATTTATTATTTATATTTTTTTATATTTATTTATATATATATATATATATAAAGACCATTACTCATTTATGCATCGTGTAAATCATAGACTGCCTTTTCGTTTTCCTCATTTATTATTTATATTTTGTTTTTATGACAAACTGAAACCCATTGTTCTACTTGCCTCATTGTTCTCTCAACGCGGTCCAGAGGTCTGGGAACCGTCCCTCAAAAAAAGTGGCCCAGTATCTTGTGGCTATGCTCTACTTTCATCCCTGTAACTGCTTTTCCGAGTTTTTCGACATTTGGTGACATTTGCATTTTGATCTTCAAAATATTCACCAAGACCAAAATACTGGTAAATGAAAAGTTCCAGTTTCTTGTCGTAGTCAGCAATCATAGTTCCTTTAAGATGCCAAAACTTCTCTAGCATACAGGCTGACTTGGGTTTATTAACTTCATTACCTTATCATTCTCCACCTTGACGACTTTCAAATAGAGCGAATTTGCCATCAGTAAAAGTAACATGTACCTTGAACACATCGACTTTCCTGGAACTGGTGGGTAGTGTTTTAAGTGTTTGGATATTTCTTGACTTCCTCGTTAGTAGTTGTTCTCTAACACTGATGCAGTATTCAATATATCTTGGCTCATAATTGCGTTTACTGTCAGCATCATTACAGGGATACATGTATAATGTCATTTCCGTCACACAGCAGTAGACATCCTTGATCTGAAGTATTGCGTTCTTCTTTCCAACACAATACCCTCTTTTTTCTATGTCACAAATCGATGTGTTAAGGCTGTTCTGACAGCAAAAGCAGGGCCTTCTTTTACATGACAGTGAACGAAGACCTCCCTGGGTGCAGTTTAAAGTATATTGATTAACGCTAGTTTTTCATTTTCTCTCCTCAATTGAAGAGACACTGTAGCAATTCAGGCTCCGATATCCGCCTTGATCGCAGTATATTTAAGTTATTGCTCCCTTGAGTTGATCCATGGTTATGTACAATCGATTTGTGTTTCCGTATGTCTTGCTTCTTGAAATCACCTTGCTTTTGAATGTACTATTTCCCACTTGATTATGCTCACACCACTGGCTTAATTCTTGCAAAAATTTCCCATCTTTCCAGCTTGAATTCACAATTCCAAAGCAGATCTAATTCAGGGCAGCTTGTCCATAGTCAGTCACATGTGTCCATTGACCTTCTGCAATTTTCCAATAGTCGCAAATACTTGCACATATGTGAGTACACTCTAGTAGAAATCGTCAAATCGATTGGCACCCTAGCTTGTTATGATTAATAGATAATTTATTCCTTGCATGCAATTATTTACTATCTTAGACGACTAACCATTTTTCAACGAGAGGATTGTTGTCACTCTTTCGTATTTCTTTGATATATAAGGTAGACTATCAATGGAGCTAATATAGTTGTGCACGAGCATCTCTTTTAGGTGCGAAAGTTTGGGACGTAAGTGATCATCCTTCAATTCTCAATGTTTCCCTGAAAGTGATCCAAGAATCGAAGCTAATCCAGATGCCTCCCATTGAACTCTGTAATCGTCAATTTCGGTAGTTTTTGACTTACCAGTTTTCATCTCATTGTCGACACCTGACAATCAAGAAGAAGCAGTCACTTATGCTCTGGCTTCCAATCAAACTTTCCCCTTTCTGGATTTCTTCGTCCATCGCCATCTTTTCTCTTCCGTGGTGTTGATATCCATCAATCTGTCAATGAGTTGATTTACAGACGCCTCTAACTAATCGATTAAAGTGTTCATGGTTAACACTCAAGTATCAATATTTTCATGAGCTGTTATCTTCTTGGTGTAAACATCAGCATTTGTAAAACACAACATACATGTAAAAACGGAGCGCAAATTGTAATTATTTTAACATTATCACTCTTAATAAGTAACAGTGCGCCTCTGTTTTTTTTAAATATTGTTTGATTTCTGAAACGCGCTGGAAAAGAAAGGTCGCTGACTAAATCTGAGTGTAAGTCTTTTAAAGTGCAAAAAGACTAGAGAATATGCAACGATAATTAAATTCGTCATTCTATTCCTTATGAAAGAATAGAAAAAAGTCTCTATCCCAAGATTTGTAAATCGAAAAACCTTCAAACAAGACAAGGATTCTTTCATAGGATCCCTACCACGCTTCCCTTAACAACGAAAACATGTACAGCATATGCTCAATACCGGTCTTACCGACTCCTAACTTTTTAATCTCCAGAAATTTGTGCGTACATTTGCAAGGGCTGCTTTTAATACAAAGTGAATTACCCTATTATAACAAACTTTTATTATACGATCTGTAAGTCTATTTTTCCTAACTAATAACAATCAAATTTTCGTCCTTATTTCCAATTGACATTTGGGTGTCATTTCGCCAACGTTTTCCCTGACTCCTAGTTGTAGAAGAGCAACTAAAAGTTATCTGTCTGTTTCATGGACTTCTGTTCATCTTTAATTTAATGTAACTTGACTTCAAGGATTTCAATGGAAGTACGGTTACCAATTTGCTTTTCTCTTTTTGACAGCCTGAGATTTCGTAGAAAGGAAAGAACTGTCAGCATACAACGTGTTTATGGTATCCCTATTTTCAATTCTATTGTTTTAGGTCATAAGTTAGTCCCCTTCTCCTTTTCATTTCTTGTTTACTGCAAATCTGTTAGAAGGACTTTTTAGGTCAACGTTACTCACCTATTAATAGCAACTGCGGGCTTTTCTACCATAGACTACTGTTCTGCAACACGCTGGAAGAAACATCTTGAGACCTCAGATCAGAACGATTACAAGGGTTTGGACTATGACCCAAATTTTCTTCCCTAGTTTGTGGCAAAGTCTTTTTTACACTATCTTTTATACAAATTGTTTCTATAGCCTTTGTTCTTCAGAGCAAGGCAGTTTTTTAATCCAACCAGTGATTACATCTATTAAATTTTGCCTGAACGGTTAATGCTTTGTAAACAGTGTCTGTATGTTTTGAGAAAATGCAGGCAGACGTAAGCTCTAACATAGAGATACTTAGTTTCTTCAATAGAGCTACCGTGGTTTTGTACAAATGAGTTTGAAAAATACGCCATTACCTATTTTACTAATGAGGTGATATGCATCGTGTGATTTACTGTCTTACTAGCGTCTCCAAATCCATGAAGGTGCTAAGATGTGATATTGTCTGCTTGCTTATATGAACATCTAGGTAAATGAAGCTATTAACCTTAAGCAAATCAGAAATATTTTTGACTAAAATTTTTTTTCTGTTTTGTTGGTATCTCATCAGCAAAATCAACTTTCATAAATCTTTAAGCCTACAACTATGGGCTTGCAGTTCTAAGGGAAAAAGATTATAATTCTAAAAATGGCTCTTTTTCCAACTTCAGCCTGTGCGTCTTAAGGTGTCACTTTTGTGAAGTCAAATTCAAGTTTGTCTTTTCCCCTGCCCTAAAGTTTTTTAATGTTTACAAACCATACAAGGCAAAATGCTACAAGGTATATGAAGCCGTGACGATATGACATGAGAGAAAAGAAACTAAAAAATAAGGTTAAGCCAAGAGATAAGAGTTTACATTAGACTTGAAAACATTTAAGTCCTATGATGTTGGAAAGCAAGCAGATCCCAAAAACTTCTACAATCTCGCAGTCTGAGANTTTGTAAATCGAAAAACCTTCAAACAAGACAAGGATTCTTTCATAGGATCCCTACCACGCTTCCCTTAACAACGAAAACATGTACAGCATATGCTCAATACCGGTCTTACCGACTCCTAACTTTTTAATCTCCAGAAATTTGTGCGTACATTTGCAAGGGCTGCTTTTAATACAAAGTGAATTACCCTATATAAGATGTGATATTGTCTGCTTGCTTATATGAACATCTAGGTAAATGAAGCTATTAACCTTAAGCAAATCAGAAATATTTTTGACTAAAATTATTTTTCTGTTTTGTTGGTATCTCATCAGCAAAATCAACTTTCATAAATCTTTAAGCCTACAACTATGGGCTTGCAGTTCTAAGGGAAAAGGATTATAATTCTAAAAATGGCTCTTTTTCCAACTTCAGCCTGTGCGTCTTAAGGTGTCACTTTTGTGAAGTCAAATTCAAGTTTGTCTTTTCCCCTGCCCTAAAGTTTTTTAATGTTTACAAACCATACAAGGCAAAATGCTACAAGGTATATGAAGCCGTGACGATATGACATGAGAGAAAAGAAACTAAAAAATAAGGTTAAGCCAAGAGATAAGAGTTTACATTAGACTTGAAAACATTTAAGTCCTATGATGTTGGAAAGCAAGCAGATCCCAAAAACTTCTACAATCTCGCAGTCTGAGAAAAAACCTCCAATCATGAAAAAGTTTATTACAACGAAGGACAACAACTGCATGAGGATGAAAAAGTTGAAACAAGCGAGTCACAGGAGATGCAACAAAGAGAGCTAGTGCCAACGAGAAAGGTTCAACAGAACATTTCCCATTATAAGCCTTGCAGAAAAGGATAAGATAAGCCACAACCTGTTGATGAGACAAAGATTGAATAATAGTAGCAAAATTTTGACCCATCAAATTACAAACAGCCATAAACTTTCCCGGGGATATGTACCTTGTATTAAATTCATTTTTTTCAAACTTCTTACCAAGATCAGTGCTGAAGGTTCTTCTTTGACGAATATAATGCCTAGCTGTTCTTAAGTTTTCCTCGGTAAAAATATAAAGTTTTTTATCATTTCCAATATCTAAACTTGCGCACACTAGGTCATTAACATAGAAAGTGAGGGTCACAAGCTGCAATTTAATGGTCTGCTTTTTAACATCCTATAGCTTAAGAGATTACCTTTGGGCAGTATCACAAGCATTACCAATAAAATCTTCATACACACCACCCACTTTACTAATTCCATTTGTTTCTAAAGCTTACATCTGTCCAATTTCCTTGACCAAAGATGCATTTCAATAAATGTATAAAGGCTTGGGAGCATGAATGAGAATAATATTAACGATCTCAACTGAATTTACCTATCTACCGTAAAGAGGCCTTGAAAATATTCTGTCAAGCTTTGTTTTTACAGCTACAGGTCCACCTAGATCTTCTACTATTGTCTGGTAATATTTAAAAATGTGCAAGTCTCTTCCAACACCAATTTCAATATCGAAATATATCTTTTGTTTTTGAAATACCTGTCGTAATAGCGATAAAGGCCTCATGTCTACCTAAATTGAGCAGAATGTAAAAATTTAATCTTACCATGATATAATTAATGTACACATGGTAAACCCTTTCACATTTGCAAATTACCTCATAATTGTCAGCTTTACATTCTTCAAAAATTAACCCAGCAACAATTTAACATCAATGAAGTAAACAAAGAAAGAAATTAACACCAACTACAAAAACTCGCATTTTTGTACCCAAATTAACACCAGATCAGTATTGATCTAATATTCTGAGAAAGTCACCTATCGATAGTTAATTCAATCTCTTGTTTAATCTAAATGTATCAATGAAAACCACACAAGAAATTGGCAATCCTATTACGAATTATGCAAAAAGCCAAGTTAAACCAATGGAGCACCATACTTGCCATGCGTCAAACACTTGCAGAATGAGTAGAGTAGGCTGATTAAATACATGCTTTAAGTAAAAACAACAGCGTTCTTGTGATCGTTGACAGGGAAAGAAATGACTAGAGAAACGACTAATAATCCAATTAAAAATTCAAGTGTCTTAGAAAAAACTGTTTCGTGACCTTTTCCTTGTGGAAAGTCGCTGAAAGTTGGCAGTGTGCAAAATTAATGCTATTAAAAATTAAAAGGATTTTCATTCGCGACAGTTTCAAAAATCGATGTTGATTAAGTAAAGGAATTGAACAGAGTAAAATAAAGGAATTTTTCAGACGGTTATTAAGAACGTTGCTCTGCACCCTCCTTGGTGGGCATGGCCAAGTCACGATCGGAAGAATAGGAAAGATTCCTCCAGACTATTGACAATTTTGTATAAAGCTACCTTTTAAGGACTTTTACTTTTAAACTTTGCAAATCTTGAAATACTAGAATGTATAGGGAATTAAATTATACACACCAAAATAACGAGATATTTTAATTTTGGAGATACACTCGTGTGTATCTCCAACATTAAAATGCCCATGCCCACCAAGGAGGGTGTAGAGCAACGTTCTTAGTAAGTGTTCCACTTTGTAAAGCCCGTTATGCTGTTTTCTGAAAAATTCCTTTATTTTACTCTGTTCAATACCTTTACTTAATGATAATAAAGTGAGAAACTACAGGGTTGGGCGATGGCTTGCTACAAGATATGTTAAATTTTGAAAAGTTGCCAAAAGTTGCTAAAACTTGACAAACCAGATATTGTGTATGGCTACGTCATAAATAGGATGTGCGCGCACACTAAATATAATGAATGTTATAAATAGCTTAAATGAAGGTGGGCAATTGATCTATTTGAAATGAGTCATATTAAAGCGGCACATGATAAAACAAATATAAAAATCTTTCAAAATACTCTACAGAATAGATAAAGTGTATATAAAATAACACGTACTTTATGCTACACCTGTTACAGTTAGTTTGCGTAAGTGCTGAATACTTTAATCATTTTAAGAGTAAGAAATAAATTCTAGCAGTGTCTTTCTTCGTAGTACAAATATTATCTGATCCTTACAATGCATTCCACCTGTTTGAAGCTCATCCTGTTGGTTGGTTTTGTCTTTGCACTTGTAACCAACAAAACTATTTGCTCTGTCACTTCATTACTGATCGGCGATGGAAGGCATGAAAATGCATATTTTGCAGGGGCTTGACAAAAACCAACTCCCAAGTAAAAATTTGTATACTTAGCTACACCTGACTAAAATGGAATTGCCTCTTATGGAATGGCTTTTTGAAATAAGGAAAATTCCTGCCAATTAATCTGGAAGATATTTTGTTATTTGCTACTAATTTCCGCGAAGTTATCGGTAAAGGAACGCTGCTTTAAAAGATCCAGCAATGAAACCCAAGGAACCTGATATAAAATCCGTGATTGGTTGAGGTATCCTGGTCCTTTGAACATACCTTGGAGCCTTAACAAGATCTTTTCTTGAGCTGTTATGCTTCATAAAAAAGCATCGAGTGTGAACTTTTTTTGCTTTGTTGACTTTGAAGATTATCATACAATCATTGCCACCGTTTTTTATTACATCAATCGCTTTGGAAATGAACTCTCCTCCGTTTGAAATCCATTCCAGTAAAATGCTGTCACAATGGGGTTTTTTACTTTATTTGTTATAACACCAGACGATCAAATATAAAACCTTTTTGAAGGGAATGCCTGTAGACTTGTCAAGCAAATACAAAACTTTTGGCCCCTCCTGTCCTGGTATAAATCCTTGTATAAATCTTGACAGATGACGTTATTTATAATGTTGGTATAATTATTATTGAAGTTAAATCTTAGCTAATATAATGTCCGTACCATGCCGAAGCAAACATAAATTGATCAAGACGACCAAGGCCAGTATCCCAGAATGGCATGCCATTTGTGTTTCTATCTTTGTCTTCACAGCCTCTGTTTCTCTTTTTATGCCAGTCCAGTTTTTCTCTTTGTGAACTTTGAATACTTTGCAGTTTTTCGATGTTTCTTTAATCTTCTAATCTTGGTTTCGTATACATTTTACAAATGGTATGTTATGCATTGTCTGATCTGTCCACCCCCTTCACCACACATGGGAAACTTAGTTGTCATATAAGGTTTAATTTTCTTACATAGTGATAGGCCATTTTTTATTTATCACACTTTAACCACTTCCCTAAACTCATTGTTATATACTATAAAAGAGCTCAGTCAAGACAACAGTTGCTAATTCGTTACTCTCGACAAGTTTAATTTTTAATGTAGAATTTCAAGCTATTATAGGTTTTAACAAGGAAATACAAAGCATTTCCAATCAGCATTAAATATTGAAAATAGGTATTTCACTGCTATCAAGTCAGAATTGCTGACAGATATTATGACAATAGGTAAGTACGAATTTGTAACAATATTACTTTCAGTCAGCGATAACACCTCTTCATGGATAAAGTTGCATCACAGGAGAATACGTCATCAGCATTAAATATTGAAAATCTGTTTTTCATTCCTTCAAATTCTTAGGCGTGTACACAATCGTAATATCATTATTTCCTGTCATTGATAAAAACGGGTTTCCACCAACAACTTTGTTTAATTTTATGTCTTTTGATGGGAGTAGCGATTTTGTTTTGAGCTGGAGTCAAAAAAAAGTTTTCAGTATTGCTAACTACACCAACTAACCAGATTTAAATCGTCCTATAACATCAAAATCCTTTCCAAACTTGATAAACATAATCCTTTATCATAAACAAAGTTGTACTATAGGTGCACAGGTAAACATTTTGTACCCTTTGCTTTTGTCAAGTAAGACAATAGGAAATGCATGGTAAGCCTCTAGAGCTAAATGAATTGAATCATTATGTTAGGAAACTTTCAAAATTTGCCAGAGTTGTCAAAATTTAGAGAGGTGACAAATCTAATTCTTGGGGTGCTAAAAGGCACAAAAAGTACCAAAATTTCCAAATTGGCAATCATTGATGCAACTAATTTTTTTGTTGGGCTCTAGTCACAAAAGTTTCCTGCATTGGCTGATACAGTCATTCATGTCAAACTATTTTCCTGAAAGTGCAAGTAAGCACTCTGAGCTAATGTAAATAAAGCTAGCATTTTACTTTTCTTAAGTAACGACAAACATGAAAATTCGCCAGAATTTTACCAGCGTTTACGCAATAATGATCATAAACTCGTACAATATTTTCCATAACTGAAAGTATTGGAGAGTTTATATAAGGACATGCGTAATTTGGATTACAGAAAGCGGTGAGAGTTCGATTTAAATGACTAGAAAATAAACAGATTCTCTTCATAACTAGTGAAGCTCTAGTAATACTTAGGTATCATAAGCAACAAATATAAAAACACAAGAGAGTTCATGAACACAATTTGAATTAAGAGGTGCACAACAATAAAAGTCTGGCGCCAAGATGATTGGACTGTCAAATTTTGTAAAATTTATTTATGTAACACTTAATGTAACTGATCCACACAAGAAAATTTCCTGTGTTTCTACCATCATTGAAATTACTGGAATGGTACTCATAACATCAGAACGACTTCCTGCTTTCAAACGGATTACCAACGTTACGTGAGTTCTATGGTAGAAATGTTTTTGGACCAATTCGAGGATATAATCATATTTGCTGGTGATCGGTTTGTACTACAAAAGGCTATATTTACATAGACATTTTATGGACGAGTGAAGACCCAATGCATACATTACAAAATTATATGCTGAATGAATTGGGGGACCTGTTTTAATCTAACTGAATGAATGGCAAAAATATCACTTCAAACATTATTTGTCATTCCGAATATCTTTGTCCTACAATTGTTGCTATAGGAACATTATAAAGATTGAATCGGAACAAGAATAAAAGAAAAATTCTCAAATAAAGTGGGAATTTGTGTGGCCTGACCCAGAAAGTCAAAATGGTTTGATCAAGATGGAGGGTGGAGCAAAAAAGACTCGTCAAGTAGGCCAAAGAGCTTTACAGCATGCCAACAAGAATATAGCTGCCATCATTGGATGTGGCAAAACGAAAACAAATCAGTCGTCAAATCGCCACCCCGGAGGTGTTATTCGACATTGCTCTGCCAAAGGACCATTCAGTTTTTTCAATTTTGCATAAGAGAATATGAAATGAAAATTAAATTAAAAGAAAAATCCCTAGAGTGGTGGATGTTTTGAGCACCTAGTAGTGTCAGTAAAATCTTGTTTGATAATATTACTTACGATTTAAGGTATAATGGATTATAGAGCTTTTACATACATTTGCAATGATTGGGTTATGAGCCTTTAATGCCAAACCCGTTATTCCATAAATATGGAATACGTCAATTGCAAATAACAAATAACAAAAATCATTAATATTTATATTGTCGATGACCATAAAATTTCTTAGACAGGAAAATTTGTTATCTTGTAAAATTAAGTAACATTTTGCTTTAAGCTAGAAAAACGGATATTAAGTTGGGAATTTCACGGGAAAATTTTTGCAAGAAAAGTGCTTATCTAGAAAGAAGAGTTTGTGATGAAAAAATAACCTTTAGAGATTTCATTGGAAAGTAACACTCAAAGGAGAACTAAATCTTGGCCAAGATTAGTTGATCAGGGGAGCCATTGTAATTGTTTGCAACAATGGTAAGAACAAAAATTTAGCAGACCATTACCACAAATGGTTTTTCTTGAATTCATAGAAGAAAGGAACGAGCTTTCGTGGATAAAGAGCACTCGGTTGCTGCTAAGGACGTTGGCTCGAAAACCTACACGATGCTTGGTTCTGAATGAGTCAAGCAGGGGTGAGTATCAGTTTTCTGTACTCCCTCTAACTATTTAATAATATATTTCTGTGCTGCACGTCTAATTGTTGTGCAGTTGTATATGGAAGTGTAAGAATGCTTGTTTAGTGTAACAATGGTTGGTCAGTGTTTTTTCTATTGAACCTTCTTGCTTTCAAACGTATTCTAAGAATCAGCAGCAGAGAGAAAAAAGTACCGACACTTAACGGGCCTGCTAAAGTTTTTTGTTTCATAAGCTTTCTTTTTCTTTTTTCTTTTCTTTTTTTCATTTCCTTTTTTGTCTTTTTGGTTCTCGATGACAGACAGTTATATTCTCATATTGGCATCATAAATACCAAAATGACAATCTAATCTCTGCCATACAGCTTGGGTCGTTAAAGATATATTCAGCTTTTCTTTCAGTCGTGTTTATTTCTTCCAAGATGAGTGCGGAGGTTTATAAATCTATGGCAGGGTGGGAATACATAAGCTCTTTGATTTACAGACTATCAAAATTTCAAATTTTTCGTTTTTCCATAATAAGAGAGGGAAGGGTTTGCAGCTGCAATAAAGCAGTAATTTTTCTCGTTTCAAACAAAAAATATAAAAAAATTGAACAAATTTGTAAACAATATAATGAGTCCATGGTTTGTCCTGATCACCATGTTGAAGCCTTTCTGACTCCAATTCTCCTGATATGGGATGTTTCTCGAATGTGGTCCTTAGGAATTCTGTCTAGTCGCGTCACACCTAGAGACCACCTCATCCTGCGCATTTCAGCCACTTCTAGCTCCGCGTCTTGTCGCAGGGTGGTAGCAACAGTTTCAAGGCCATATAATAGAGCTGGATGCACTGCAGTCTTGTAAGAACAGTGTTACAAAATCCATTGCAACACGAAGAAAAAACTAAATGCTACATAAAACGTCTTTAGTCGGTTAAATTGCAATTAACATTTATTAGGTTTTTATTGAATTTTAACTATTCAAATATTTTTGTAATCCAACTTTTTACCTGTCCTCGTGTGTTCAGGAAGTTTCATTAAATTGTCATGTCATGTTCCCACAATCCAATTGTCTCCAGATCAGCATAGGCAATACTGTAATCCTTCACATGTTTTCTATTTGGAAAATCTGAATTTTGAATCAAAGTAAAATCTAGAAAATAATCTTAAAACTATTACTTTAATCACAAAATATCATTAATCATCAGCATCATCAACATCAAATGTCATCAGGAGGCATACTAATACCAGTGTATCCTCCTCCTCCTCATGTGCCGTGTCCTTGCAGAACGTAGGCGGTCATGCTTCTCCACAGGATCCTATTCTTGGTCTTCTCCAGCATTTCCTTCTCGCTGACTCCGGTCCATGTTGACAAACTTTTCATGAATGTTGTTCTTTGTCTTCCTCTTCCTCTTTTACCGCAAATTTTACCAGTAACAGCCAAATTTTCCAAGCCTTCTTTTCTCATTACATGTCCTAGGAACGACAGTTGTCTCTTTCTGATGGTTTTCAGGAGTCTCCTGCTATAATTAGCTCGTCTTAGTACTTCATCATTACTAGTGTGTTCCGTCCAGGAAATTCTCAACATTCTGCGCAACATCCACATTTCAGTAGCGTTCAGTCTTTTCTCCAGGTCTGACGTCAGTGTCCAACTTTCACAGCCGTAGGTCAGGACAGGTAAGACATAGCAGTTGAGGATTCTCACCCTGGTATCTATGGAGATTGATCGGGATTTCAGAATCTTTGACATACGCACAAACACCTCCTTTGCCATAGCTACTCTTCTCTTTACTTCCGTTACACTTCTGCCGTCTGAATTAAGCATGCTTCCAAGGTAGTTGAACTTATTCACCTGCTGTATCCTTTCATTATCGATTAACAAAGGGCATTCGACTTGCTGCTGTTTCTTGCTGATCGCCATGCAAAAGGTCTTCTTTTGATTAATGCTTAGTCCTTTTCTTGAGCTCTCTTCCTTCACCATATCCAAGAGCTTTTGTAACTTCTGAGGAGAGTTTGCAATGAGTGTCGTATCGTCAGCGTATCTGATATTATTCATGTTATATCCTCCTATAGAAAAACCGCTTTCCTCTTCAATTGTTCTCACTATTTGTTCGCTATATAAATTAAAAAGGTCTGGAGATAGAACGCAGCCCTGTCTAACTCCTCTTTTGATGTTGCTGTATCTTCCAACCTCGTTCTTGATCTTAACTCCAGCCGTTTGTTCCCAGTACAGATTTCTTAAAACTCTTATGTCTTTCCCATCTATGTCTAGGGCTTGCAATGTGTCCAGCAGTGTTTCGTGTTTCACTTTGTCGAACGCTTTGCTATAGTCGATGAAACAGAAATAGAGATCTTGCTGCATTTCTATGGCTCTTTCTGATATCATTCTCATAATGAAAATGGCATTCTGGGTACCTGCATCTTGAACGAAGCCAAATTGTTGTTTGCCTATTTCTGGTTTGGTTGCTTTTCTTGTTCTTGCCATGATGACACGCATAAAGATTTTGGTTACATGACTTATGAGGCTGATAGTTCTATGGAGCTCGCATTCTGTTGCTCCCGGCTTTTTAGGTAAAGCAATAAAAATTGATTTTGACATATCTGGTGGAATTTCACCGCTGTCATAGATTTCGTTGACAAGTTCTGTTACTTTGTCAATTCCAAACTCCTCGAGTGCTTGGATCATTTCAATGCAGATGTTGTCTGGTCCTGCAGCTTTGTTTCTTTTCATCTTGGTAATGGCAGCTTTGACTTCGCTCTTCAGAATCTTCGGGCCTTCTATAGGTTTTCTGATGTTGGGTTTTTCTCCTCTTTCATCCAAGAACAGTTCATCAATGTATTCTGCCCATCGATCCATGATTTCATCTTTTTCCATCAGCAGAGATCCATCTCTGGCTTGAATACATTCGCTGGAAACACATGTTTTCCTACCGACAAGTGTGTTGATTTTCTTGTGCAATGATGAAGGGCTTTCTACTCTGCATCTCTCGATTTCCGCGCACTGTACATTTAGCCATTCTTCTTTTGCTTCTCTACACTTCTTTCTGATGTTTCGATTCAGAGTGTGGTACCGATCTGAGTCTTTATTTCTCACTTTCTGTCTTTCTTCCATCATTTCCAAGATTTCCTTTTTCATCCATCCTTTTTTCCGGTCCCTCTTTATCGGTGGGATCAGCTCCTTGGCAGTTTCAACCAGGGCTTCCTTCAGCACTTCCCATTTGCTGACTTGGTCACTTTCGAGAGCAGCAAATCTATTTTGCACTTCCACAGCATATCGTGTCTTCATTTCTGCATTCTCTCGTAGTAAGTTCCACTGCAGTTTTGCGTCTGGTATAGCATGTTTCAATTTGCGAAGGCGAACCTTGGTGGTGCATACTACTGGATTGTGGTCGCTGTCACAGTCTGCTCCAGGGTATGCTTTTGCGTTCTGAACTGAGTTCTTAAATCTATGATTGATGGTGATGTAATCGATTTGATTTCTTGTTCTGTCTCCCGGTTGTTTCCATGTCCATAGACGTCGTTTATGGTTCTTGAACCAGGTGTTCATGATCACTTGGTTGTTAGCTTTGCACCAGTCAGCCCATCGTTCCCCTCTTTCGTTAATCACTCCTAGCCCATACTTTCCTGATACTTGCTCGATTTCTTCACTACCTACTTTTGCATTAAGATCGCCCATAACAATGATGATGTCTTGTGACTTACATTGTCTTTTTGCTTCATCGAGTTGCTCGTAGAACATTTCTATATCATCTTCGCTGCTATCTGCTGTCGGTGCATATACTTGAATGAGACTGATGTCGAAGGGCCTACCTTTTATTCTCACCAGCATTACTCTGTCTGACAGGGTCCAATAGCCGAGTATGCACTTGCTGGCTGCTTGGTCAAATATGATTCCTACTCCTCTTTCATGCTTGTTTCCACTAGAGTATATGACTTTTTTGCCATTCAGATCGAAACTTCCTGACCCTGTCCATCTCGTTTCACATAAGCCTAGTATATTGATCTTCATACGATCCATTTCTTGCTTCACATTTGATAGTTTTCCTGCTTGATATAATGTGCGTACATTCCACGTTCCTATTCGAAGACAATTGTTGTTCCTGACAGTATCTGGATTACGGTCGGGCTCCACCTGTCGGACATGGAGGTTCCTACCGAGCGAGGTGTTAGTTGTCCTAACCCCATTCACGCTGTTCGTGTTATTCTTTTTCTTGTGCATTAGCATGACTTTCTTGGCAAGTTACGGTGGTGGTTTGCCATTGCCTTCCACCGGTGGATGGCCACTTAAATCTAATGCCTCTTTGTGCCCTCAGCATACCACGATGCGCTTGCAGGTTACGCCTTGTTGCCGTTGGTCCTTTGGGACTCATCCACCAACGCTGCCGTTCCCTGTCTTCATGCGCTTAGTGCGAGGCGTGCACTATTCACCAACAACAAGTTGCTGGCTACCCTCATGTCGTTTAGCCCGCCAGCTGAGCCGGTGTACCGGGGTGTGGCCGCTGCCGCGCACAAGCAGCTACTTGGAGCCAGACATGAGAGTTGGGTGACTTTCGGATGCCAGTGGGTCCATCTCCCGTAGGGCAGCTGATGGTTGCCTCTGGATAGTACTCCTTCTGATCACCCCATACACCCCACCAGTGTATGTAACACTGAAATATTTTAATCCTGTATAGAGATTTTAATAAACAGATAAATAGAAAATTGAATAAATAAATAGGTCATTTCTACAAGATTTTCTGAGTTTAATTAAACCTAAGTGCCTTTCTACAAAGTATGATTGCACTCTAAACCTAACAATAGCTGGGAATTTCCCCTGGTCAGTAATGACGTCATGAATTTCTGTTGAATTGAGATATCGCTCAGATATCTCAATTCAACAGAATATATACATTTTACAGAGCTAAAGGTTTAGGGAATGGTCAAAGAAATTTCTTCTAATTTTTGCCTGTGGAATTCATCATTTAAAAATAAACTTTTCTATTGTGTCTTTGGAATCCCGGTACTTGTCTCAAATCTTTATATTTCTATCCTAAATTTATATAAATAAACAAAAAGGTAAGAGATCATTAGATTGCATTAAAGGACTTGTGATTAGCCGATCATAATATGATAATATAAAACTTTGTTGTTGTGTAAACTGCTGGAGGCAGACTGGAAGACCATCCCGGTGAGCTCGATCTGGCCTCATGAAACGGGAGACCAATCTCCTTTCAACGCCGAACAAGTAAATATCTAAAGCCCACAGCAACGCCTCTCTAGTATGGACCTGTGATGAAGTGGGTAGGTTGCGCCGGGAATATCTCTCCCAACTATAGGGGAGTCGAAGGCGCACATTTCTTGGTTGGTTTTTCATGTGTGAGCCAACAGTTGTTATCCTACCACACGAGGTTTCCCTGGATTACTCCTGGGTGCCACCTATACATACAGCAACGACGACACTGAAAAGCATCAGCAACTCACAAGCAAGGCAGATCGGTTTGGAAAGAAACGAGAAACAATAAACCTTCACTTACCACCGGGGGCGGCAGAACTTCCTATAAGATTCTCCAAATCGTCTAAGAAACAAGATTCGACATCACATGAACGACGAGGTCGATTTCTTTCATGGTACGGAAGAACAGCTTGAAAACAAAGGCTATTCGTTACTAACCAGTCTGGAAAACCTGACTAATCAACATGCAGGCCTCACCAGGTGGAGGTTGCCTTCTTCGACACTCAATATTTTACGTATTATTGTGTTGCTGTAGAGACAGGAAAGAAATTATGAGCAGGACAACCCTTTTTGTAATACCCAATAAAGGTCGTGCTGGGCATATTGGTTCAAAGATGACATACTTGGTGCTTTTCAATAAATTATCTTCCACCCGTCTAATTACTTTTTCCACCTGTATTTAGCTTGAATGGCGATTGTTATTTGCAAAGGATTGAAAGTTAATTTTAGATAAGGCTTTCGAGAAACTCAGTTCAGGAAAATTAAGAAACAACCAAAACAATTAGAAACTACCAGGCATCAATAAAAAGAAACGAAGGAAACAAAACAAGTTGCCTTTTTAACTACGTGAGGTGTGATGACAAAATGTTAGTACCAGCGCAGTCGTTCCATGTTGCAATTATCTCAAAGGCTTATTAGTAGCAGAATTGATGAATTATGAAGTGGTCTAATTTTTTTCTCAAAAATCAATAAACCCGTCAAGAAACTTATGAAAAGACATATTTACTGTGAGACTGCCTAGTTAATCAATAAAAAAGCAATAGTAGCATAATCAACAGATTATCAATAGATCATCATCACTAGATTTTCAATTCGAAGCCCAGCCACTTCCCTGTAAATACTGCGCCGAATACAATTCTCCGTTATATATGGATACTACTAATTTTGTTCATATTTTTCAGAGATAGAATTGTGAGAGGGAAGAAATCGAAAATTAAAAAGTACAAAGAAAAACATTGTTGGGGTGAGAGGCAGTCTGTATTCAGAGGACTAACCTCTCTGAAAATCTGAGGTTTATGATAAGAGGATACCATACCTTAAGAGTAGACAGGAAGGAAAGACATAAGGGAGGTGTGCTCATCCTGGTCAGGGCTGATATACCAACTCAGCACATCACAGCTGAAGCTGAGAATCATGCTGAGACCACTGGTGTAGAGGTGACTACTATTCAGGACGGAGAGGTGAAGATATAAAAATGTGTACTGCCCACCTGACCGGAATCTGACACCGAATACCATGGAAATTCCCCAGGATAACTGATGATCTCTAATAACGTCAACAGCCACTTTCAAAGCTGAGGGTATACTTGAATAGATGCAAGAGAAAAGCAAGTGGAGAATTGAAAAATTGAAAAATCAGCTCCCACTCCCGAGCAACCCTGAATATCCCCCTGCATAGTCATCCAGATACTGGTTGAGTACGTCTTTAACAGATATCTAACTTGGCCACAAGTGCAGAGAGAACAACATTCAACCAACCGGCTGGAAGTGATCAAAAACCCATCAAAGTCACAGTTGAAATGGACTACTAACCAGAAAATCATAGCACTATGCCAAGATGTAACTACAAGAAAGCAAGATGGGATAACTAATTGGATAACACAGAGCCAACATCAACATCCACCGAATAGAGACAAATAGCATGCTGACAGTTTTCAATGCCGCAGCATAGAAAGCTGGATTGCAGACAATACCAAGAGCAGCAAAAAAGAAGCATGGAAGAAGACGTAAATAAATACACGAAAAAAGTGGGATAGAAACCAATTAAAGAGAAGTGAAGAAAACAACATTCACCTGAATGCAATAACGGAAAGCAAACAGAGCCCAGAGCCAGGCTTCAAGAATAATCACGGGAGTTGTCACATCCACCCCAATCCAAGCAATAGAATCACTGCCAGGACTGGAAATTTATGAATGCAGTAAGAACACAAAGATATCAACACTGTCAGAATAAAGGATGACCCAATAAACCACCGGATATCGGAGCCATCGAAGTGATGGCTGAAAATAGAAAGAGTTTCCTGGGTCAGTATCGTGAACTGGAAAGATAAGAGACAGATAAAATGGACTAGACCAGTATCAATCTCTTTGTAGAGCATCCTTTGACAAAAAAAGATGAAGAAGTTTCCAGAGATAGGCCAGAAGGCCCCAGGCATTCTTTAGAAGAAATTGCAGGTTCATAAAGGGAAAAACTATATCAGTTAGGCAAACTTAGCAGAAGAATGGACTCACGTCTGTAATGATGACAACTAAGCTGAAGATTAAACAAGAAATGGTAAAGGATGCACATCAGCCTGAAGGATGACACCACCCACTGCCAGTCAATTACCATAAACATGTCCTCTACAACCTGCAGGTGAGAAGAGAAAGCAACGAAGACTGCAGCTTGCACAGTTATGCAGACAAGAGAGAAGATTCAATTTTTTATGACCCTTTCTGGTCTGAAAGCACTTTCCAATGCTAGAAAAAAGAAACCAGGTGACTTGATGCTACCTTCATGTGCCTCAGCAGACCAACATCTAGTCGGTCAAGTCTCATTGGAACATTCATGGCAATAAAGAAAATGACAGGCTTGGGAAAAAAATTGGAAACCAGGAATAAAAAACCCACAAATATTCAGATATAAGAAAACAAACCACATTGTGAAAGAAACACAGAAAAGAAGATGTTTACATCCAGACCGCAACTCCAAAGATACGTACTACCATCTCTAACAAAAAGAACATGTGGTCATGGTGAGACTCAGGATAGGTCATTGCAAATTCTGGCGTTTCCTGTTTACCAAATTCCACACTAGAAATAATCTTGTGTGTACCTATAGCACTCCAGACATGATGGTAAAGCATATTCTCTAGGATTGCTCAAACCACTAAAATTTAGGGGAGCAACTTGGCCTTTTGACACACCAGTGCTGAAGAAGATGCTCCGGGGTACAGCAGACTACATCTGAGCTACCGGTGTCCTTTTGTGTGTGATCGCGGAAAAAATAAAGAATTATTTTAAACAAATAAAATAAAAATGAATTAAAGTAAACTTGGGTTTACTGATATACCATTGATGACATCAAAATTTATTTTCCTCAGCATAGGTTATTTTTCATGTTTTTTCCATATTTGTCACAGGAGCTATGCTCTGTTGTGTGAGAAGGGGAACACTCTTCTCATACAAGATGATCCACAAACGGACATGAATGTCACCAGACGGTAACAGAACCAACCAGATCGACCACACTCTAGTGAGAAGAAAATTTAGATCATCAACCCTAGGCACTAGAGTTTACAGGGGTGAAGAATGGAAACACCATCACAAACAGCGAAGACAGGAGAAAATGATGGCAAGAGAATTTCAGTGAGATCCTCAACCATGACAAGCCTAAAAACCCTGTAACAGAGAAAGACATGGATGAATATGAGATTGATACATCGAAAAAAATCCACCCATACTTGCAGAAGTCCGAAATGCCATAAGGAAGCTGAAGAATGGCAAAGCGGCTGGGGAAGATCTCATGCAGGTGGAGCTGTTGAAAGCAGAGATAAATTTCACAGCAAGGAAGGTAAGACATATCTCAGATAAAGTCTTGAGACGGAAGAGAACACGAAGAGGATGAAGGATAGGCCTCATAGTCAAGCTGCTAAAGAAGGGAGACCTGAAGAACTGTAAGGACTGGCGTGGCATTACTCTGCTTCCTGTCGTTAGCAAAATACTGGGTCGGATCCCAGTCGTCAGGATTAAGAATGATGTAAACAGCAGATTTAGGAAGGAACAGGGAAGCTACAGAACAGGACGAGGCACCAGAGACCAAATCTTCATTTTGCAAAATATCATTGAGCAGTCCAAAGAATGGCAAGTTCCACTGTATATCAACATCGTCAATTTTGAAAAAGCTTTCGACTCAGTACAAAGAGAGAGCCTTTGGACTATAATGAAGATGTATGGCATACCCAAGAGTATCATTGCAGTAGTGAAACCCTTATATGACAACTTTGAATGTGATGTCATTGACGAGAACGACACTACAGACTGGTTCAAAATCAAGACTGCTGTGTAACAGGGTTGCATTATATCTGTTTTCCTGTTCCTACTCGTCATTGACTGGATCATAAGAAGGACTGCAGAAAACAGAGAGAATGGAATCAGGTGGAAGTTCACAACGAAGCTAGAAGCAAAAATTCTAATTGAGATTCATTTTAAAGCAATGTACAGTTCTTCTGAATTCCGATTCCTACCCTGACCTAAACAAGAGATAAAAAAATTATATCCAGTCACAATTTTGAAAACAACAGAATGTCAAAATTAAGGGCATATAGTTACAAAAGGCAAATATGTTCCACATTATTAGGGATGAATCTTGGCCGATTTAAATCTCGGTGACCAAGTTTAGGGGCCGGCATCTGCCGCAGTTTGGTTTAGCGAAATGTTTTTAGAAGTAAAAGTAATCCAAACAAGTGAGACGATATGAAAACCATCATCGCATTATTTTCTGATCTCACTTAAAACTTGGCACACAGAACCATTTAACGTAACATAAAGAGACTGATAGGAAACAAGTTTTGGGTTACGATGATAATACGATTTCATTCTTCCCATATTTAAATAAGAAGATGGCCTTAAAGAGTTTCTACAAAAAAATTATGGAGCACATGCAAGATATAATTTAAAGGTGCAAGTTGGCATGGAACACCCTCTCCAAACCTTCACTTCCAGTGTGAGAATGGCTAAGGTGTCTAGTAGTTACGGTGTATACTTTCTACGTTGAGAGAGAAAGAGAGATCTGGCAAAGGGGAAGAGAGTAAGAAATGGGGAATGGAGGGGAAGGGGAAGAGAGAAAAACTAGAAATAATTGGAGCAAGTAATACTTAAGTAAGTAGTAAGTAGCATATCAAAGAAAACCAAAGACACACTTTTCATCAATACTTTTATTTTTTAGTATATTTCATAAAGAGTAAAAAGCATTTAAACAACAAACATTAGTAGTGGGATAGTAATAAGAGGTAATCAACTCGTTTAGAACTTTATAGTCATCTTGTAGTTAATTAGGTAGTCATTATTATTTTGCTTATCAAATACTACACCGATATTTAATACAAAAGAAGGAATCAATGACAGCCACCTTCGCGTCAAAAGCAAAATTTCTCTCTTCCTTAAAACTGTTACGAAGTCCCTCCAGTATCAGTAGAATTATGGTACAACTTGCTATACATGCTTCAAACTTGGAAATATTTTTGTGTATTCTGTAACAGTAAAGAGCTGAGAGTTGTATAGATTATACCATTTCATAACTACTTATTAAAACACGTTCTATAGGATTCTACAATAACATAAAACCCAAAGAAACGAATTCTTTTGAAAACTCCCAAATTTTTGTGCATTTGTGAAATGTTTGAGTGAATCAGAAAACAATATTTCCTGAAATTTTCAGGGATTCCATGAAATTAATATTACACTTCCTAATTGTAATATATATATATATATATGTCATTTTATTAATGCCGCATGCATAGGCCCCATTTTTAAAACTCATACACAATCACAAAATCTTGCCTTGGGCACAAATTATAAAAAAGTAAATGTTCTTAGAGCCGCACAAGGAAGATTTACATTTTCTTCTGTCTCACCTCTTTGGTCTTATGGTTGGTCAACGGTGGCAATTTTTAACTGATAAAACAAACAACCTGTACAACACCTGCTTTTTCTCAGTTTTTGGCTCTCTTTATTGTCACTTACCAACTACCTTTTAGCTTGCATATGTTGTTAAAAAATCCCTGCAACTGCAGTCACAAAATCAAAATGCTATTAACTTTAGTGTGCAGTGGTCAGTAGCATAATATTAGGAACTATCTCCATATCATCTCATTTAAATGCACTTGAGGATTTCTTTCTACAAAGCTAGTCTATGAGGACATGGAGTTCTCCTGTATTACAGTTGAAACCCCTCAGTTTCGTAGTGATTTTATTTCTCGTCCAACCAAATGCTGTACAGTTGGGGAGAATTGACGACAGAGATCCATACAAATCAAATCAGTATGCCTTTAATTGCAATAACAGAGCAGACAATTAATGGTAAGCAGAGCTATTGCTGGGGTGATAGATGATAACTGAAGATGAAAAACTTAAAATGCACTTTTGCTTCAGAACAGAGTAAAAGATTATTAGAAAGAAACTCTGAGGTAGCAAGGGACATACTTTTAAGCCATTGCTTAAGCTATATCGAATTTGATATAACGATAGATGAGATATTTAGTCTGTGATTAGTGACAAGTCCCAGCCTACTTCTACAACACCAAACCCGTAGTGATGACAGTGAAAATATTAATGTAAGCTAGAGGAAGCATCTCTGGAGTTGACAGTAAGCTTCCTAGGACACGCTGGCCGTTAAATAGAGCTATATAACACATTTCAAAAGACTTAGCCCTGTAGAAATATGACTTTCACCTTGAACTCAGGCTGTAGCCATGAAAACAAAATAAGAATTTAGTATAGTCTTATTAAAAATATACGGTAAGGGGTGTAAAATAGCTGTTCTACAGATGAATTAAATAAGACTCAAATCAGAGCAAGACAATAAAATCTTTGTCTCCATTTGGATCGATCAGATCATGGGGAATGTAAATCGGAATAGAAATTTGTTCGTAACACTACTCATAAGTTTCTCCCTTTACCCAGTAGAAGAGAAATTTCTCCAGGTTGCTTCTACTAATGGGATGGTATTCAATTTCAAGTTTATACCAGCTGTTTAATTAAACATCAGCACCCTCATTTAGGCGGCCTCTATGTCTCTATTTCAATTGTAGAGGATGTCATCTATAAAGCCAGACCTTTCAGGTGTCGTTTTTCAATGCTCTTTTATACACATGATATTTTTTGCATGTTTTTTATCTTGACTATCTAACAAAGATTTACAAAATTAAATTTCCTCTATAACAGTACCAAGTGTTAGTTGATCGCTTTTCTTCAACTTTTCTTCCTTACTCTGATCAAATATGTGGTGAATAATACATTAACTGTTTTGTTTTTTCAGTAGATCACTTTCCGACCTAAAGTTGGGGTTTTTTTTGTAGTTCTGGCAGGAAATTTACTAAATTTACTAACTTCTGCTTCTAACAGGCTGGTAAGGTGGTCGGGCTTCATAATAAACCTTAACGTAAACATGGGTACAACAATCAGGCCAATGTACTCTATTATTGTTGTTCAATATTTCTAAGATTTGTCTGGAGAGAAAAGCTGGCAAGGGTGCTAATATGTAACTGCATAACGCGTGGAAAAACAACTTTCAGCCAGTGCTGTGGGTGAAATGTGTGGGTAAAGGAAAAAGTCCTTCAACCAACATAGACGATGAAAATTGAACTTACAGAAAACAAGAATATTGGCTAATGGATGTTGCTGCGGAATTTGACCCATATCCTTAGGCCACCTGGGTGATGCTTCGGTCAAAGAAAGACCAGACCTTGTAAGTGATTTCCAAAGCAACCTCCAATATCCTTTACGCAGGTTGAAATTCTTTTGCTTTCCCTGCACATTACTGAAAGCAGAGATTCAGACAAGACAAGGCAAACTGGCTCATAAAGGTTCTGTTAAAGAGTAGGGACTACATAGGTTGCTTGGTAATTACAGCACCTCCACCGAGTGTGATGTAATGTTAATCACCACTCAGTGTAGGTATAGGAAGAAAATATCTAGGTGATTGGCAACCAGATCACCTCGCAATGAAACAGGACAATTTCATAACATTTCAATTGTAAAATTATCAATCTAAAGGCTAAATTACTTGCAAAGTTTTCCAGATATATGCTCAAAATAAAAGAATACTTCATTCAAAATAAGTAAAAGATTTCCAGTTAAAAACAATATTTGGTGCTAAATGACTATTGGTTATATTGCTATGTTACAATTTTATTTTTAAACATGTTTTGTAAACAGTTTAAAAGCAATCACCATTAAAATTAAAAAAGAACAAGTTCATCTTGTCATTTAGCAATGAAGATGGTTTTTAACCGAAGAGCTTTTCCATATTTCATAAAAGTTGACTTTTATTGTGACCATGTCATACTATGGCTAATCATATGACAACATACTTCAGATCTCTTTCAGAATATATGGATTTCTTACGGAGCTAGGTCATACTGTAGTTTTTCCTTTCGACAAGAGCCTTTTTGAAAATACGCCACACGATGGTATTTTTTCAAATTTTTATTTCCACCCTCAAATGACACAGCGAGTCAAGATAACGTTTGAAATAAAAAAAAATATATTTCCTTCTGGAGTGACCTAAAATACACTATCTTTCTTCACAAAATAAAGGGATTTATCAGTGGAATAGGAAATTGCGTAGATCACTATTACTGTTGCTAGTGAAGTTCATACAAATTAAATTGCTTGTTGTCACAGAGATAAAATTTTTCATAGATTCTAAATTGCCAGTGAATTAGTATTTAATAAATATTTGATGAGGTTTCTAACCATTATAAAATATTCTTCGCTTCATCAAATCGCCTTAGTGATATAGCTTTTTATCAACACAAAGTTTTGTTTAATGAATACCTATTAATTAAACTTCGTTAATAAGTAAAGTAATCAATAGCTTTTCTTATTTTCTCTTGTTTAATATACTTTAGTTTAAAATTGTTACCATTGGTGGTTTCTTACATTTAGGAAGCTCGGGATGTATCCTAAAATTTAATTCTTTATATCAAGTACGGAAAGCCAGTACCCAGGCACAACAAGCTTTAATCGCTAAAACTACAGTATACTTTATCAAGTAAACTAAATATTTTAATGGCTGAAAAACTAAACTTTTTTTTGCAGCACTTCCTACTCAGTTTCATTGTTCAATAAAAAGATAATAAAACTCCCACAAACAAATATCATTGATGTCCCTTTTTCGCTTGTGGAAGTAGAGCAATCTGAATATTCTCAGAATAAAAGTATACTGTTTTTTGAGGTGCAATGGTTGAAATGTGTTGAAATGTTAGCATATTCCTTAAGTCAGGGGTCCCCAACCACCAGGCCGCGGACCAGCACCGGGCAGTAGAAAAATACCTACCGGACCATGGTATGACAGCATTATATTTTGGTGCTTACATTTTAATACATTTTAATGTTTCTGGTTTTTCTTTTTACTTTATTGATGTATATATTTTGTAAGAACCTAAACTAGTTCGAATATAACGACTTAGAGACCCTATGTTTAAGTTTTAATTAGTAAATCTGCCACTTACCCATGTATCAGTCTTCAGAAACTTTAAAGCCGGTCCTTGACACACAAAAAGTTAGGGATCACTGCCTTAAGCTACTATTGTGCAAATGCCTTGATAAGAAAAATCACTTCTCTTGCTTGTTCAGGTAGATCAAGTACCAAGAAAAATGTAATCAAGAAACCAGCTGAGTCATTCTGCTACACATATCATAAGAGGTCAATTTCATCGTATTTTCTAGAGAAAATCAACACCTCTGACTAGAGAAAAGAGAAGGAAATTTCACTTTTTCATCCTACGTTGTCATCGAAAAATAATTTAGTCGATGTCTTACTCTTCAGTTTTTAAGATATGGATCAACAATGTATACTTTCTGCTAAAGATTTCATTGGGAATTGAATAAGATTTGGGGGAAATTATTGGTTGTGAATTACACTTATATTTCAATATTCAAGCCGAGTTCCAAACATCATTGCTCCACTTACGTGTTTTTCTTATACACCTTACTATATTTTCTCTCATATAGGCAGAGTTTAAGTAAACAACGCCCCCCCCCAATTAACATTTACCCTTAACGTAGATAGTGTAAGAGCCACCTTCTAATTACCGCAGCTCCCAAAAATGTTCCATCTTCTACAGATATTGAAATGTAACTGCACTTTAGATTTATACTACGCATAGCGATAATTGTTTTCTAATATATCTCTCTTCTCTTCTAAATGAGTGTCATTCGTAATTGAACCGTCATGATGAGAATAAATTTATTAGGTCATCCAAGAGTCATAAAATGCTGTCTTAATTTGTACTCTGATACCCTAATATATTTGTAGCCTTATACAATTTGTACGCTAAATTATATACGTATTCGGTTTTGGAGCATGGTAAAAATGTTTCAGATATGCATATTAGCTTGCATATACAAGATTTCCCAGTAATTTTAAAGCTTAATTTTAGATTTCCTGGTAAGCCTTATCCATGGAGATATACTATTTTCATTTTGTTAAAGTTAATTGTTAAAGGCCTTTGGGATTATAGGAAATCTATTCCTTTGCTCTTTGAAAAAGGGACTACTTTGAATTTTAAAGCAAGATAATGGCCCATAAGTTATTAAATATGAAAAAATACACAGACCTTAGTCATCGAAGTAGTTTTAGCAGCAGAAGAGCATGAGCACTGAGAAAAAGTTAAAGTTGCCTTTTACATGCCTCTAAGTCAACTATGCAGCATTTGTGAATAAAAAATCTGCAATATCCATAGACGTTTCAGGAAGAGACATAAAAAATTTGAATTCATCTTTTAAAACTCCTTTTTCTCATGCTAACAGCAGGTTAATATTTGGGGAAGCAATAGCAAAGGTCGGAAAAAGTAGAGAGTTATCAAAGTTAAAGAACATTTTTGAGAGAGAAAACGGCGTAGATACAGAAACTACGCAGAAAAATTGATGAACTTTAACCCCCAAACTAATACTGACACTTAACTTTGGCTGTCTTAAAGAGAAAAGAGAAAAAAAAGAACATACCAAATTCGAAGAAATGCAATTACCTGCCTATGAATTCCAGATTCATGTCAAATTTTTATTCAATACCAATTCTGAGTTCTCCAGAACCTATCAATTTTTATCTTTAATTATTCTTGACGATATTGTACCTTGGTATTTTTTAATTGGCAAGCTTTCAATTAGGAATTACAAAACATTCTTGTATGCGATGTCCCGCAGGGCAAAACTTTAGTAACTAAGCTAAATACTACTGCTAATAATTATTTACGCCTTGTTTTTGAGGCATTATTCAAAGTTATTTCGTTTGCATGTCAGAGGAAGATAAAGGAAATTATTGATGAGCATCAAATATCACTCTCAGAAGCACTTCAGGAAAAAGAAACCTCACCAAACTTTCATTTTTCGAAATCTTAATTTAACGAAACGATGACAAAATAACCTCAGTTCAATTCTAAAGAGAACTAATATACACAAATTAGCAACTGAAAAACAAATTATATCGATTAAATTTACAGCACAAAGTATTTTTAGTGCTTTATTTAACTAAGCACGTAATGTAGACGGAACTAAAAAAGTCGGCGAAAACTTCTGCACTTTCGACTACAACATAATATCTGCTTGAAGGAATTTATCCAGAGAAGTTCTACATAACATAACAGGCAAAAAGAAAAACTAAGCAAACCTCAAAAAGAATATATATTACAATACAATTTTAATCCCCCATACATTCAACGAAAACGAAAATAAAGTAACATTTCACACCAAAACAACCATTAAAAGTACAGTGGCAAATTCAAAAGACCCTATGCTAAAAAAACGATGAAGGGATGCTATATGCTACTTTAACTGTGAGGGCTTTGGAACTTTTGTCAGGGAAGAAACAAAGCAAAAACCCCGTCAAGCATAATAAAGAAGGAACACAAAAGAGCCGTTTGGGCAGGCGAAATAAGCCACTTTGAAAAACACCGATTAAGAAATAATCACAACTTTAATTGTTAGCTCAAGAAAGGACTAGATTTTTACAGTACTTAAAATCAAGAGATTATAAGGAAGCCACCGTTGAGAAAAAAAAGGATATCATATCAATAATTATTGATATGACTATAATACATTTAATGTATTGTTTGAAGTATCAGCCAATACAACGAGTAAAAAGGAGCAAAGAAACATAGCTTTTCTTGCTTTACCCCCCAAACTGCAACATGATAAAGCTAAGTGCAACTGCGTCTGGACGTGCAGTACTTTTCATGTCAATCTGTAGCAAAGTCGTTAGCCTATTTACATATCCCTCGATAAAAAGAGAACTAAAAATACACCAATATATCCTTCCTATTGATGGAAAAAGTATCTTATGAAAAGATAGCAAGTGGGTGTTTTACTTTACCACCTAAGCAATAAAAAATATACAGTACACTGATGTAATGAACATGGAATAAACTCTTTAAGAAAAAGTTCATTTCATACTGCTTGTTTGTCTCATGGACCATGAGCAAGGTTGGTCTTTCTTCAATCTTTCTCTGCACCGTAGAGTTGTTAAGGGTAATATAGAATTTCCACAAAGCCTTCTTTTCGCTGCATTTTTGAAATTCCTATTTAAAAGAAGATATACAATTGGGTTGCCAGTGCTGTTAAGACAGCCCAAAGCCATGCTTCCGAATCCTGCCCATCGCGGAACTTCTTGCTTAAAGATGTTATTTAGAAACATTACAATCACAAATGGTCCCCAAGAAACCATAAAAAGTCCAACAATAATTATAACTGACAATGTTATTTTTAAATCTTCTTTGGAAGCATTATCGCTCCTTTTTGATGAGAATATATTGCGCTTACTTTTTTGAGTAGGTAATTTATTAGTACCAGTTGACTTTTTAAGGTCCATAACATTATTTCTCGACTGCTGTTTGTGCTTTACAATACAGGCTACTGACAAGACAGTAGCAGATATTGGCCCCAAAAAACAAACGCCAACCATAAATAACATATAGGATATGCTTCTTTTCCAGGCAACAAAACAAATAGATTTGTCCTTGTGATATCCATAGGTTCCCCAACCAAAAAGCGGAGGTATGACAAGCATAAATGATGAAATCCATACTGTAAGAATATATAACATAGTGCGAGTTTTATTGAATCTATGGTGATAGCTTTGCCAATGAACAACCAGATAATATCGATTGATGCTTACAGCTGCAAGAGCTATCACGGAAGCAACGAAGCAGAGTATGTTAATAAATCCAGTAACAGTACAAGCAGTCAAACCATGAATTATAATTGGATCAATTACATTTAATATCATTACTACAAACATATTTATAGAAACTAAGATATCTGCAAATGATAAGTTCAAAATGAAATAATTGAATACTGTGCGTAGCTTCCTTTCCTTGTAGACTAAATAAAACAAGAGGACGTTGAGTGAAAATGCAAATACACTGTTAATTATGATAAAGACAACTTCTGCCATAAAAATTTTTTCCACGGCCATTCCTTTTTGGTAGTCTTAAGGATCCTATTTCATCATTTTATTCCCGTTAAGCGTTGGCTGTGAATCAGGATGTCTATAGAAAAATGAAAAATTGAAATACGCAATGAGAAAGAAGGTGCTCATAACAACATAAGGCAACATCGAGACAAAATAAGATAATAAATAAACTCTGGTAGTGGATACAGACGTACCAAAGTTTGAGCTACAATTTACTTCCTTACAGTTTATGTCACTTGGACGAATGAATAGATTACAATGTGCAACAAGATCTTTTCTGTCAGTGAACCTAGTATGTTTTAAAGCAAATTTGATGGTGCTGAATCCAAAAATGACCATGGCTTCGCTTTATTAGCTACGGTTTAGGCTGTGTAAAAATGGCCTACATTTAATATGTTTCCAGTGGCTTGTTTGTAGAAACGTTCTTGTACAGGAGTATCCAAAATAACTTTTATTGAAATGTATTATGAGATGTATTATGACAAAAAAGGCCACAAGAGAGGTGAAGCTTGTTCTAACATGATAATCATCTAGTTGAAGAAATTTCCATTTAGTACAGCATTTACGCTTAAGTTTTTCAAGTATTTAGAATGGTACAAGATATTGAAACAGGTGACATTCAATGGTCTCCCTAGGACATTTCATTGTATTTTTTCAACCTACTAAAGGCCATGTAGATTACACATTGAATTCAAAGAAAAGAGGTCACCATTATGAGAAAAAAAAATATCAGATTTTAAAACCTAAAGTGCAGTTTATTTTGTGGGAAACTAATTGCCTTCCTTCATGAATTGATTGAACACACAGTGCATTGGTATGGCATTGTGCAAGTGATTCCAGCTGTGCAGTTAAGAAGCCATAGAAATACCGTCAATTTCATAAAATCCTCCCAATTGTAATTTTAATCTCGATCACAATAACTCTGTGATCACTATGATCCTAGTTAATAATCTTAATTTGTTTGAAGACATGACATTTTCTTCGCTTTATGTCAAAGTTTATATACATTGGCTATTGGAATTTTTCTTCTTAAAGTGTGATTTTCTTTGCTGCAGGTGGCTATTTTACGTTTCCTTTTTTTCATATAGACATAAAGCAAATGGCTTCACCGATGAGGTATGTACATGATCCAGACAGTTTCTGGTACGCATGTGGTGAAGTTACACTAGAAGACAACAGAAAGCCAATATCTGACTTTTACAAGAACGCATATAGTTCTTTCTTCCACGTCGCATTAGGTGATCAGGATAAAGAATGGGCTCCACATATTGTTTGCAAAACATGTTTGGAAAATATTAAAACATAAAATTAATAGTATTGAAAGAAAAATACGATGCCGTCATACAGGTCATGGAACGTATCAACTACTCGCATCACAAATGGGTAATATGTGTCGACTTGGTGATGATGAATTTTCTGCTTGGCCAACAGAGTATTTATACAAAACACCCCTGTTTTTTGTGTATGTGGGACAGTAGAGAGAAGAACGAGCACTACAGAAAGAAGGAGTGGCCATCTCTAAAGTTAAAAGTCGGTGAAATTCACGTTATCAATGAAGCTTTCGTTCCCCCAGACAAAATAATCTTCCCTCCATTTTACATTAAACTGGGACAGATGAAACAGTTTGTCAAGGCTCTAAATAAGTAAGGTGACTGTTTCAAATATATTTGTAATACGTTTTCTGGACCTAACTGTAAAAAGTTGGAAGTCGGTGAGTATGATAAACCCTATACCTGGAAACTTATGAAAGATGGCGACTTCATTAACTTGATGAATGACTTGGAGCAGCACAACTTGTGCTCATTTATTGATGTGATGAAAAACTTACAAAGGGTTGGTCAAAAGCATGTTGAAATACTTTCATGAAATTGGAACCGAGATGAGTGTTAGACCTATTTTCTTGGCAGTCACTTTCCTTATCTAGAGCCTTGACAAAGTGGACTGGAAGTAAAAGCGACTCACTTAAAAGAAAAGTGGTAAAGAATAGCTTCAAAACTTTATCATTATGTTAAAATAGTGTTTTTCTGAGATAACAGGTCAGTAAGGTTAATGGTAAGGTTACTGAAAAGGTCAGTCATTTAAGATGTAGAAATGGAACTTTTTATTTCTGGATAATAATATATTATTCAGATATCCAAGTGAAGTACTATGTAGTAGTAAAAAAGCAGCAAAAGAGCCATTTCATTTGGTATCCTTGTACCCTTGCGGACATAAACAACAAAAGAAGACCCCTGTAAACTTAAGTTTATATCAAGAAAACTATACAAATAACTGGATGAAAACAGATAAAGTCTGGGCGTATTAGTACAAGAAAATTTAGCCAGCTGGTTGGTGAAGAGTTAAAACAGTGTTTTTCTTTTGGTTTTAACGTCATTTTTTTCCCAGTAACATCTACACAAATCATTAAGCCACGGCTTCTCTGTAGAGTAAAACACTATTAAACTGTTAAAACACAGAGGTAAACAGCAATAAGGGAAGGCAGAGTGCAAGTAAGATTATTTTGAGTGAGGTTGTAGTGACAAGGTGAAAACAGATAAACTGAAATAGAGATATATAAAGCGTTGTATGGATATTGTATAGACTTGGACAAAATCATGGAGACAAATTTAACTCGATTTATAAGGTAATGAAAGACAAGAGTCTGAAAGCTACTTTAAAACAATTTTTCTCACTTTTATGATTACAGGAATTGCAGTGTTCCTTCGATCTTCGATTACTGTGTAAGACGTTTAATATAACTTTTCCTGAAAGGAAAAAAGTTTAAACTGTTAGGTTATTAGGTTTTGTTTTGTGTATTAAATGTGTCATTCTGCCATTATTATCAAAAATATTCGTCGGATACCATAAAATTTACTGAGTTATAAAACATTTTTTTGATACTCTTTTCCTACAAACTACTACCTGTCTTTTAAATTATTCTAGTCGTAAAGGCCTTTCATCGCACTTCCCTTTTTATCTAAGGTGAAGTCAGAATAAATACGACAAATCTAAAATAAGGGAGTGTTAATTCAAAATACTCGATGAATTTCGTCGCTTTCACACTTATTATGCCAATATCAAGTATACTTGGTTATGTGCATTCAATATGGACCCTATGCAGCTAAAAAATAAAGTTTTTAAGAATAAAGCGGGATTTGGAGTTCTATGAACTTCAACAAGATAGAGTTCTCTGGTTGGTTAGTTACTGTTTTTCACTTGTTTTCATCGTAACAGCTATTGTATTTTCTTCGAGTAGTTCAAGTCAGTGTTGGTTGGGCAAGTGGAATTAGGAGGTAATACTGATAATGTCGAAACTGACTTATTGACAGTAATCTAAGAAAGAGACTAAAAATCTCTCCAAAAACTATAAAGTAATGGTGTAATGAAATCTCGCTTTTTTCCCTTTAGTTTAGTTTCGCTTATCTATCCTTATTATTAAAGCTTTATATCGTTCCGATTTCAGTACTGTAGGGCTGTACCCTAAGTGGGTATGTTGCAGTTGAGATGTATGGAAAGCTTCATAAAACTTTCATCCGATTGATGCTATCAGCGATGATTTTAGCTGGCTGTGCCGCAGTACTATTAATTGCTTCATAATATACCTTCCATTATGACGTTGTTGAATGACGCTGGTTAAATTGCTTTTATTATCAAGTTTGCATCGTATTACATCGTATCACAGGTTATTTATTTAATATTGTTTTTATTCAAAATGAGTATTGTTTAGAACAAGTTTAATCATAAGATTATAAAAGCTGGCCAGATGTATGAATGTTTCCTTTTGAAAGAGTAAATATTAGGGTGCTTGGCTTTGTTTGTCCACCAAAGTATCTGCTATTAAAACAACACCAAATAACCAGTGACGTTTTAATTAGCTTTAACTTTTACAGAGGAAGAAGGAGATCCTAATGAGAAAGGAAATAACTTCAAAGGAAATTCAGTTTGGAATGATCAGGTAGCTTTCAAAAGCGCATTTTGGCTGTTTCATGATTAAAATCTTTACATTTTTCATTATCTTCAGCAAGAGATAGTGAACAGTTAAAATCACCCAGTATTAGAATCTTTAAAATGAGATGCTGTAAATGAAAGATAAGAAAGCAGCTAATTTAATATACTAAATTTTAACTGGAACTACATGCGTTGACAAAAAAATAAATAACACAGATATAAATGATGCGTTGCGAAATTGTTACTGAAGAAAGAATTTGAAAATGATAAAAATCAGGAGTCAGGATGTTCTGTTCAGCAATCTATGGGATAGAGCATATTAAAAAACCCCTCCAAACAGTTAACTGAGAGTTTAAGTCCTCCAGTATAGTTTTGTTCACAAAAACCCTGTGGTATGACCTGTTGAGTAGTGTTTATGTGGCGTTAGCTGAATTACTAAAAGTATAAAAATATGGGAAATAATTTAAAACAAAGTTAGATGAAGCTTTTAACATTACATAATTAATGTAAATGGAAAGATGCTACAATTGAAATTTAAACTGAGATCTTGAATCAGCAGCAAGAGTAGCTGTCATTTGAAAATTAACTAGTAGTATCTAATAACTCTTTTCTCAATCCTATGTGAATGGAAAACTAATATTTAGTTAAAGATATGTGGACTTGCATAATTTTGGTGACACATCAAAACGGATGTAACTGCTAAAGCTGACATAAAGATAACTCTTGCTAACAGACTGATTTAAGTGTTGAAGTGAAAAGAAGCCATGAGAAAATAAAGAAAGTAATATATTGCAAATTAATTTTTTCGGTATTGCAGGAAGTAAAAAACTATTTACATTCCTAACGTGGACGATCAAGAACAGATTGCATAGTTCAAACATTTTTTGAAAGCAAGTCTGTCAAAAGCAAGTCTCACCACAAAAGAGAGATATTGTGCATTGCTGTTAAATTGTGTGTTCTGTCAGTGTCAATTAACCTCAAAACATTTAGCAGTCGGTTTTTTATTACCAACTGGTCTTTAAATCTATTATATTTCATTACGAAGGAACTATTTTAAGAATTAGCCAACTACAAAAAAATGCAATATCTTTCAAATCTGTTGTGATTTACACTAAATACTCAGTTATTTACCAAGAATAAATTGAATTAAACCCCTTTTTGCACCCGCTGCATTATCAGTGTTGGAATATTTTTATACGTAGGAAAAATCTAGTTAAATATAAATCATAACGACTCTTTTTGCACCCGCTGCATTATCAGTGTTGGTATATTTTTTGTACGTAGGAAAAATCAAGCTAAATATAAACCATAATGACTCTTTTTGCACCCGCTGCAATATCAGTCTTGGTTTATTTTTTATACCTAGTAAAAATCTAGCTAAATATAAACCATAATAACTCTTTTTCTTATCCTGTTAATCTACTTTTGGGCGCAATTCCAACTGTATTTCAAATGTTATCGTAATATAGCTGCTACACTTGCAAATAAAATGAAAGTTAGAAACTAACAGAGAAAATAATTCAAATAATTACTTAAGCTGTGAACCGTAGTTAAGTGTCACGAATACAAGTTATACAGCAGAATTTCTTCATCAACGAAAAAATTATCACTTTGCTTACCAGGTGATAAAACTTATTTCTGTAAACACACTACACAGTATCCGGGGGAAAATGTTTGATAAAATTAGGTACATAAATGACCTAGTGTAACTGAAATTCTACAAAATAATGATTAGCATGCATTTAAAAAATATTTATTTTTTAAATGCCATATTATATTTCAGTTATATAGTTATATTTATTTTTAAAAAATTGTTCTTTCTTTCAAAGCTATTATTTAGAGATTAGACAACTGTTATAAAAATATTATCGACAAATTTAACTTACTTAAATGTTTACTAAATGCACTTAAGTAAATTGTTTATACAATCGATACATTTTCCCTTATTGCAATTATGTAGAAGAAAATGAGTTACCTTATGTCGCGATATGCTTTTTCTGTAGCGAGAGCTTCTGCTAGAGATGTCCTTTGGATGTCTTCTCCTTTACCAAACAGAGTTAAGTAACTGGTAACTGAAAGCTTTCACACATTCAAGTCAACCACCACTAAAATTTTCCTTTTCAAAAAGACAAAAACAAAATTGTGATTTTAGTACCCAAGTCCTTCACAAGAGAATTAGACCCTTCAACTTTCAGAGAGAAGATGGCTTGCCGTTAGTGTTTTTGTCATGTAAATTATAAAATACAGTTACATCAAACATCACAGAGTAAATTTGTTAAACTACTCACTGGTAGAAGTAAATATTAATGGAGATGAGAGCGTCTTAAAGCTGAAAAATGTCAGTTACAGATTTTAACTCAAGCACCTGCAATGGTCTTTACTTTTCAGTAGAACTGTGTTAATATGCTGATATCCCTCCAACACAGGAAATTTTCGTCATCAAGGAGCTCTCAAGACAGGATTTCAAGTCTAAGATAGCATGAAATGTATGAATTTTTATTTACTGGAATACCAGTACGATTTATGATCATTAAGCAATCTGGATTCACTGCAGTCAACCTTACATTTGAAAAAATTCATATCAAGAGACAAAAATATGCTGTTCTTTATGCTTTGATTCATATTCTGCTGTAATACTAAAATCACAGATAACATTGGTATTTTTTTGTCTCTCTTATGTTTAGAAAATTAAATATGTTTTGAAATCTGCAGGTTTTAAAAGGCTTCTTTATCATTTTTACTTCGGTACTCTGATTTTGCAAGGAAACTAATAATTGCATTAAGACAGGCAGGCTAATAATTGCATTAAGATCAAGACGTCCTGAGAAGAGAGTCACAAGCGATGCAACAAACTGAGGTGGTACTCACGGGGAAAGCTCACTAGGACTCTTCCCATGATGAAACTTAAAACTAAAATCTAAAATTCCAAAGGCCAAAAAATTAAAGACTTTCATGTTGTTGAGGAAGGTCAAAGAAAAAGATTGATTTTTACTATATGTAGTATATATTGATATATATTGGTATAGCGAACGACAAAATAATCAACAAAACTGCAATTCTAAAATACGTATTTTTGATTTTTTTTTGTCTTTCGCCATATGGTAACTCTAATATTCTTAGAGTATTGAACACTGTCGATAACTAACGATTACTTCGATACTGGTATATATTTTTATGTACGTATACATTGAACATTAATTTAGGATATAGTATATGTTAATAACTTTTCATGAATTGAAAGTATACTTAATTTTTAAATATAGGGTCTCCGGGTCACCTTTACTGCAGAGCTAAGATATTCACATCATATATTGTATACAACATTGAGGAACCGTGGCTTAATGGTTAGTGCAACTGCACTGTAACCAAGAATTCCGGGTCCGACTTCCCGAGCGGGCGACTTGGAAATTCACAAAAGAAAAAGCCATTGGTTGGCCTTAGGAAGGGCATCCTGCCAAGAAATTCCTCACTGCCAAATCCAAGTCCCTCTAAAGGGCACCGTCTGAGCCCGAGTTACTGGGGGAAAATGATGTTGAAACCAACAAAAAAAATTATTGTATACAACATTGTTGTTTACTGATGGATTTTTCACTAGGATTTTTCACTACCTGTTTGTTGAAGATAATCCAAATTTTACAAGCATNACTGGGGGAAAATGATGTTGAAACCAACAAAAAAAATTATTGTATACAACATTGAGGAACCGTGGCTTAATGGTTAGTGCAACTGCACTGTAACCAAGAATTCCGGGTCCGACTTCCCGAGCGGGCGACTTGGAAATTCACAAAAGAAAAAGCCATTGGTTGGCCTTAGGAAGGGCATCCGGCCAAGAAATTCCTCACTGCCAAATCCAAGTCCCTCTAAAGGGCACCGTCTGAGCCCGATTTACTGGGGGAAAATGATGTTGAAACCAACAAAAAAAATTATTGTATACAACATTGTTGTTTACTGATGGATTTTTCACTAGGATTTTTCACTACCTGTTTGTTGAAGATAATCCAAATTTTACAAGCATAAAACATATAAATCATATTCAATATTTTGCATTTATTCTTTAGTTCTAATTCAAGTGACTTTTTTAAAAAAAGGGTAATCATTAAGTGTGCTACTCCAGACATTTAAAAGTTTCTTTTTGTTCACAATAAACCTTTTGCAACTGGTATTTCTTTTGTTTTTGTACTTTAGCAACCGTAAGGTCAATAGTATGAATACTATATTATGGAAAAAGAGAAAGTGGATGTAAGAAGACCATTTCCAAACAATGAATACAATAAATCTGTAAATATTTATGTTTAGCTCTAAAATGACAAATTGTTTCAATCAAAAATCCTCATAACTTGTCTTATTGTTTGGAAAGTAAGGCTCAGGTTCGATGCGAATAAATAATTGCATAAAGAATTTTTGTATCTGCACTTGCCAGATTAACTCTATGAAAGAGATTTTCACTCATTTAAGTTAAAGATACTTTTAAAAATTTACTTATTAAAAGTAGAATAGAATGAAATAAAGGCTACATTATGAGCTACATGAAATACTGCAAAGCTAACAATGCTTTTTGAATTCCACTTTTTTCTCCTGTAAGGAAAAGATATTGATTTACATTCACACAGATTTTTGTTTCCAATAAGTAATCTCAAATTATGAATTTCAAGACCAGAGGGATAAAACCACTTTTGTGGAGATAAAGATTGTGTGGAAAATAAATGATATTAAAGAAATTTCTGCTGATCATTGCTTTAATTAATTGATAACTCGAAGTTGTATTCAAATAAAATCAATGATTTTAAAACCTTTAATACAAAAACATAATTAAAAAACAGTACAAATGTTATTTTACAGGCAAAGAACCTGAATTACATTGAAAACAAGCTACTTGTTTTGGAACTTTTTACTTAAAATGTGTTCTTGCCTAGCATAGACACGAAAGAAAAGAAAAACAAAGAGAAAAGAATAAAAACTATTTCGGTAATATTTATCAAAATAGATGGGAAGCGTAATGACCTCTCAGTAAATTTAAACAAAAATGATTTGAAACACTATACCTTCAAAAAGGACAGTAGAAATTTCAGGCCAAGTTGCTTCCTACAGTTGTCGTTATATTTTCGCAGAATATTAACTCTGCTGGTCTGTTCATCGATGGACTTCGTTAATAGTATTTAGTAATAAAAAAAGGAAGACAAATTTCTATTTGATTGTATACCTCTTTAAAGAAACACATTCTGTATGAAAACAAGTCAATGCCAATCGTACCCAAATCATAGTAGACAAGATGTTAATCAAAAGTATAGACAAAAATGTATATCTTCATTTTCCAGACGGTTCTTCCTTTTTGATGGAGAAAATTATTTTTGTTCTGTTCCATTGTACAGTTTTAAAGACCGGTAAGGCAGGCACAGAGAAAATAAACTACATAATAATGCATAAATTATTTTAATTGATGCAAGATAACAAAGGAGTCTTGTGCTCTTTTGATTTGATTGACTGCTTGGTTTTATCTTTTCAAATATAAATTAAAGACCAATTATTTTGAAAAGTTACTTTCAAGACCTTCCTTTGAAGCTTCTATTGATATTTTTTTATAAAAAGATACCAATTTATTAAATAAAGTAGAACCGGTCTGCAATACTGCCAATAAGGCAGGTGGTAAGCTAGCTTTCTGAATTTAACAGTGCTGTATACGACGTGTGTTGCAATTGAAAAAAAGTACAGGTGAAAATAGATTTATTTAATACGAAATTAGATAGGACAATAAGTCAACAAATTCGATGGCCTAATATTGTTAAAGGTGTTTATGTTTTGAAACCATAAGAATATGCATTTATTGTGGTTTTATTATTAAAGTTTCCTAAGTGAATAGATTCCAGGGGGAAAATATAGTCTACTCAAACTGATCTAGACTATGTTATGATTTCATTGTATTTAAATGAAGTAACGAAACAACAAAAGCCAATGATTTCTTGTTACCATGCTATTTTGGTGACAAAAGTGGTACTACATTGCTACTGCTAATACTGTTTGGAATGAAGCAGCCAGAAAAAACTGTGATTATTGCACTTCTCATTTAACAATTTGTGACGGACTGCCAAAATAAATTTATGATATGCCCGTTACCTCTTCACAGTAAAATATGGTGCAGCAATGGAAAGATGGTGAATTTATTATACCATTGAACGCTAAGCATATTATCAATCTTTTGATAAATCTTGGATTTGTCTGCAGCGCTAGAAAATTAAGTTCATAAGGTCTTTTGTATTTTATGATAAAAAAAAGATCTTCCGACGTCAGACATTTTAAAAAAAGTGCAATTTAGTAGGCTAAAAAGGCCATATTAAGATAATTGTAAGGTATTGCTCGATAAGAAATGTGATGTAGACACTTCGGGGTGTGGTATAGAAATAATAGGTAAGTTAAATTTTGGAAATCTTACGAAAGATAATGTTAGAACTTCAAATAAAATATGCTATGGCAATACATTGGCAAAAAAAATAAGATTAAAAAAAAGAAAAGAAAGTTCTCCTCAGCGGACAATGGAACCCTGAACTCTCGCGTGACAAGCTGGGATACTTACCACTATACTTGTATACTTGCACTATACTTGTAGGACTTGTACGGTCAAGGAGATTACTTTATACCAAATAGACTTTCTTAATTTCAAAACAGTTTTAATATTGTTTTGTTTTTTTTTAATTTATTTATATTTTTATAATTTGTTTATATTCTTTCAATTTTTATGTTTTAATTTTATTCAAATTTTTGACAGGAGACCTCCTTTACCTTGAAAATGGGATTGGACGCCCCCTAACGCCCCATGATATGACCTCCAAGGTCAGCTTTTTATATCTCAGATCCTTCCCCGGATAAAGATAGACTCAAACTTCAAATTTCAGCTTCTTAGGTTCAGTAGTTTTCTTATAAATTTACTTGAAACAAACAAACAGACATACTCACTTTATATATAGAGAGATAAAAGGACATTTTACAACAAACATCTCTTATCTGGCTGTAAATATATACTGGCAGTGCCATGTTCTCTTTTTAAAAAGGAGACAAGTCTCAAGTGTCTGGCAATTGTCGAAAGACATAAGACAATTTGTTAATAGTAGCTTATTGATATTTTAAAATTTGATTCTAATTAAAATAAATTTTCAGCATATTTCTTTCTCGTACTATTTATAGTGTATTATACTTAACAACATTAATAGCAGATATTTATCACAAATACATTCATTTACTAGTATTGCGCTGTAAAAATCCATAAAAAGCAATAATTACTACATAAATTTTCAACATGCAATAAATTTTAATTGATGCCATAGTGAGTTACAATAGCTGAGAGTAAAGACGTAAAAGTCTTAATTTCCAGGTGATTTAAGATTTGCAGTCATTTTTTCCGATTGTATTAGGACTTTTTAAGTTATAATCCCCAAGGAATTAGAAATACCCCAATGAATTATCTCTAAGAGGTAGGGGGAACTAGTGGAAACACGGCTTGAAACATTAGTTTTATGAAATATGAAGGACTTATTTTTTGATCTTGATATTCAATTATATTCAATATCCTTAAATTTATAGAGGAAGTTCTCCAGATGAAATCAACAAAAAAAAATCACTTGACTCCCTATGATGCCATTTATCATACGAGCGAAATTATGGACTTTATAAAAAGGTCAGAACATACATATATTATACATCATTTGAAAGGTTGTGAAAAGAGAAATCTAAGACTGTAAATATTATATCCATAACTAAAGGGATTTAGGAGTTACGACAGCCTTTGAATTCAGTAAGTTGGATTATCTGGGTTAGATTTTGTTGGCGTTTTTACCTCATATGTAAGTGAAGCTAGATAGAAACTCATAGACGATGGAAATGTATTGAGTAATCGCAAAGCATACATATGGATAAATATATCTATGTATCCTATATAATTATATAAATACATACGTTCTTATGTATCATCAGAGAGTGCAAGTTTAGTTAGTGAGCCTCTCAGGCAGAGTGTTTTTGTTATTATGTACAATCAATTCAGATAAAGATTAAATATTCTCTGCAAACTCTCTTCCCAAATGACTCACTATACTTGTAAGACTGCTTACAGTTGTTTTATATTTTTCTTTTTTAGGTGAAGCTTCTCTTTTACAGTTTCTCGCCTGAATCGTAGACCCTCCTCTTTTAACGCATGGCAGTAGACAAGGACTTTCTCTGCATAGTTTGCCCAAAGAGCAAATTTATCTTTAACCTGACAACACGAACGTCCATCGGAATTTCTTGGCTGCACAAACGGCTTGTCAGTTGCATTGCCAACTCCCAGCCAAATCTGTAAGTTGATTGATCCTGAACTTTCCCTTCTTAAATCAGATAATTTTGCTCTTATTCTTGAAGTGTTCAACATGTAATAGAATGCCAATATTGCTCATCGAATTAATTAGGTGCAAATGGTAAAGTTGTACTTTGAACAACCATATCTGTTCCTCCCTTCGTAAAGTCACAGATTTTGAAAATGGCAGATTTTTCTTTGAATGAAGTGATTATGTTTCCAATAGAAAGAAAATTAATTGTAAGAAAACGTATCTCGTTGTGATTTGAGAAAACAAAAATCTGCATTCACTTATTCAAATGACAACAAATGTCAAGTGAATACAAAAGCACTAAGCAATTTATTCTTGGTCTGGTATCTCAATGTTCACAGAAAGAGGTCTGTAACATTTGTAACCATTGTTGCCCAAGATTTGTATCAGAGCACAAATTGTGATTACGAAAAAACAAGTGAAACAATGGCAAAAGAAATAAAAATTCCTGGTACAACTGTATCCATTGCCTAAACATTTATACAAAAAGTGAGCATAAGTGGTGCAATCATGGGGAGAAAAAACACTCAAAACAATAATTTGTAGTTTTGTGAACAGTGACCTAATATTTTTAAATCCGACGCAAAATAGATATTGTCAGTGAGATAAATTTTGTACATTTAAATGAAAGCTAATAGTTTTGGGTACAGCACCTTCAAATTTAAAGTCCAAGTAATAATATTTCTCACGTTATTGAGGTTGAAACAGCGCTAGACTACTAAGGCCTCAGTACATGATTAAATCAACAAATGTCCTTACCTGGTAGGGTTAGGACTTTAAAAAACCAAATAGAAAAAAATATGATAGAAGTAAGTTGGAGGGATAGTTTTAACGATTCTGCCTTTATTACACTCAATTGAGTGGAAAAATAGCAAAGTTCTTTTTTTGAGTACTTAACGTGTAAAGCAAAATATTAGATAAAATATCACCACAATTTCTAAATGATGACAACGATGAAAAAGAAAGAAAGAAAAACATGCTTTTTAAATAAAAGAAAATTCAAAGTAAATTTTATGTCAATATGATTATTTATTTCCACCAAGATGTCAGTAGCACAGAAGTGGCAAATAAGTAAAATTTACAATATCAATTTTCTATTCTTAGGATGTTGGAGGTTTCGATAAAGCTTGTTTATACTCTTGAGCTTGAAAAGACCAAAGTTGTTTTACAGGCTGTCACAAATTTGGTCCTAATTCCCCACTGAAAGATGAATGCAGCATTCAATTATAAGGGGTTCGATAGAACTCTAATTCACTAACGAATTCCTTCCACTAGTGTGCAAAGACTTCCTAGTTAAAAAAAAAGTCACTAAGAATTTAGAAGTCTAAAGAGGTAATGCCCTGAAGTCACAATTTCCCATTACACGGGTGTCACAACAACTTAAGATTCGAGGAAGTTATAAATATTGAATACCCAGCGTAATAAGTCTTTTTTGCATGAGCAAGAATCTTTTCTATTTTAGTCCTCTGGAGAATTAAGATTAGTCTTTATTTTTTGAAGATAAGTATTTCTGACATTAACGGTGAAGGGGATGGGGGGAGGAGGTGTTTGACAGAAAGGCAAAAAACAAAACAAAAAACAACTGGCAATACGCTTTTTGTGAATTTTTAGTGACTACAGAATGGCAGAAGTATGATACGAGTGTGTTGCAAACACATGACAAGATACATAGAAAATTATTCCAAATTTTCAGAACTTTAATGGAAATGATAAAAAATCAAAATATTCAAGAAACGTAAAAGCACTTCTTTAATCTTATCATTCTTGAAAACGTTATGAAAAAACTACTAAATAATTTTTTTTAGTTTTTTTTGCGTTTTTTAGTTGAAATATTCAGAAAAGGTATCAGTTTTGCTTTTTCCAAGCAAAGAACAAAATAAGTTAATATTTTAGACACATTAAAACCTACGGTTGTTGATAATTTATCATCAATAATTTCAGCAGTGAAAGACCCTGCAAAAAGTCCACAATTATGACCATCTGGTTTCTTCTGCCGGCTTTTGCGCAGAAAAACAAATCACCATAGCATTTTCATTTAGGGTTAAATTTTGTAAAAGGCTTGGATAAACTTGAATATTCTTTGTACGAGCTCGCAGTCTTTTGTCAATTCAATACCGGCTGGTAGTAATTTTGTGTTACTAGGGTTTTACAACTTATGGTCTGAGCAACATCTGTTACTTTGTCATTTAGCGATTACTTGTAAAGAATTATTTTAGTCTCAGTTTTCAAGTAAGTGTGCGCAGTTCTTAGCGAAAAGCCATCATACTGATTACTACTGGAGTCTTAAATTCTGTTGTTCTTTAGGATTTGGGACATATGCATTGGCACTTTCATCATGATCTGTTACACTTTGACATTCAATGATACCACCAGAATTTTTTTTTTAAAAATTTAAATTTCAGTCATGTTAAACTTCTTACTCGGTTCCTTACCATTCCTATTATTCAATGTGACTATAACCCTTTCGGGTTAGATCTGAAACAATATATGGCTTTAAATATTTCAAACAAAATTGTAAACATTTTCGATAATTACCCTTAATATTTATAACATAAACCTCAGCACCAATGGAAATTTTTATCCATTTGTGCTGAGGCATGATAACAAAAGGCATCCTCAGTTTAAGAAGGAGTATATCTTTTGTTCATACTGGGTTTTTTAAGACGTTTCTAAAGGAAGTGCAATTTTAAACTGTCCAACAATTCTGTAAAATCAATGAAAGCTTTGTGCACATGATTGCCAATCTCGATGGACTTCTCCGTGATCTGTTCCAGTGCAAATAGTTACTCAATTGTTCCATGTCCAAATTGGTAGGCTGCCTCTGACTCTGGAAATGAGGAGTATAGATCTTTCTTTACTCGTGTTGTTATGTTGCTTAGAAATACTTTGTAAACATGATTTAGTAGCATTATCGGATTGTAGTTGCCACACTGGTCAACTATTGTTTTGTAAAGTACTGCAATTAAAACTTGAGTGAACTTGCTGGGTACGGGATGTGTTTTCAAAATTTGTTTGAATAAATGTCGAAGAGATTTTACAAGTGGCTTTCTACCAGCTTTGATATATTATAGATGTATATTGTCAAGGCCAGGTATTTTTCCTGTTTTAATTCATGTATTGCATATTCTAATTCAGTTTTAATTGTTGGTGAAGTTGGCTCATTATGACTGTTATTGACATTAGTTCCAACAGGATTGGCGTGGTATAGTTCTCATAGAACTCTGCCCATCTTTCCAGAAAGTTCTTTTTGTCATAATGATTGTTTCCGTCTTTATCTTTTGTCCCTCAGTTGATCTCATTTACATTCCATTTCAAGCGTTTTCTTTCTCCAAAATGTTTCTTGTTTAGGGGTAGTTTGCTGATCAAGTCAATATCTTTATGGATTTTTTGTTGTCTACCTTAAGGGAACTAATTTTCGCGGGAACTAATTTTCGCTTTATTCGCGGTTTTTGGCAAAAACCGCGAAAATTAGTTCCCGCGAAAATTCCAAAATTAGAAAAACCGCGAAAATTAATTCCCGCGAAAAAAGTCATAAAAATGGCTGCCAGGAGTAGGATCTTTGTAGGAACTGAGATAAAAAGACTAGTTTGTATTTCGCTTGCAATTTTTTTACATAATAAACTAATCTATTACAATAGGGTTTTTATTAACTTTGTCCGTAGACTTGCTTGAGGTGTTTTCCTTGTTCTGTCGAAAAAAGTTGCGAATGTCCTTGGATTTGACTTCCGTAGTTGTCTGTCTTGACTTAGGCCTCGATTTTCTTCGCGGCTGTTCATGTTGAACCTCGTCAATATCTATATCCATATCCATTCTTTCATCAATTGGTTGAATCGAAAGAAATGTTCCAATAATTTCCTCCTCTTTTGGTTCAGTGTAAAAGGTTTCAAGTAAAGTCTCGTAGCGGGATAAGAGCATGTGATTTACAATACTTCCAAGCATTGTCACCTTAACCTGACATGGGACTTCAAGCCCACCTTGTACTAGAGGGCTTCTTCGATAGTGTCTACCTGTGATCATTAAGGATACTTCTGCCCCTCTGTCTATAATGAATTTTGTGAATCTGCTAATTTCCATTGGTAGGTGCCCTTTAATATNTCTAATTCAGTTTTAATTGTTGGTGAAGTTGGCTCATTATGACTGTTATTGACATTAGTTCCAACAGGATTGGCGTGGTATAGTTCTCATAGAACTCTGCCCATCTTTCCAGAAAGTTCTTTTTGTCATAATGATTGTTTCCGTCTTTATCGTTTGTCCCTCAGTTGATCTCATTTACATTCCATTTCAAGCGTTTTCTTTCTCCAAAATGTTTCTTGTTTAGGGGTAGTTTGCTGATCAAGTCAATATCTTTATGGATTTTTTGTTGTCTATACTGTTTTAATATTTGTTAGGAAATGCCTTCCGCTTCTTAATATTCAGATAATATATGCCTAGACCCTTTTCTGATCTGGTGCTTTACTTTACTTACGTCTTTTATTTCATTAGACTTTAATTTTTAATGATTTCAGTATTAGTAAGGCTTCTTTAGCTCTGTCCAATATTCCATTTGCAATTTTCTCAAATATGTCTTCAGGACCAGCTTTTTTCTTCACAGCAGAAGAGAAGCTTGTCAGTTGAATTTGAAATTGCACGTTTGCAGTTTTTGACGGTATATCTAGATTGTACTTTTGGGAATGTGCTTTCCGATGAGGCAAGAGAAATTCATTTTTACTTTTGTGTGTACAGTTCTGTATCAAAGATATAACGGACATTTGAGCAGTACAATACAGGATAAACTAAGTAACAGATCGTTTCCGAGTAAGGATAAAGTCGATTTCATTTTTTGTTTTTCCTGCTGGTGATGTTCAGATATGCACTTTACACTTTGATAATCTTGAGCTTGTAACATGGTTGTTTCTGATGCAGAATTTTGCTAAGACTTCACTTCTTTCATTGAATTCCCCAAGTGTGTGCTTACCAATAGCATCAGAGTAAATGTGATGAAGAATGCCTATCTTGCATTTTGTATCTCCCATAATAAATAGGTGATCTTTCTTGGGAATCGTCTGAACAATTGACTCTAGCTGATCATATATTTTAGTGATTTCTTCATCAGGATATGATGATATTGGGAACATGCATTGGATGATGACTAATTTTGAGAATTTTGTCTTCAGTGTCAGCACTGTGAGTCTATTTGATATAAGCTGGTAGCTATCAATCAAAGGTACAAAAGTTCCATGCATAAAAAATTCAAGGCCATTTAAACTTGAGATGCTTTTAGCAGAAAGAAACATTTTTGTATCCAGGCTTATCCAGCAATTCTATTTTCCTTTTTTTTTCTTTGGTGCCATAAAATCCTATTATACTGGTTTACTTTTAAATGTCGAGAGCATGATATAAAATGCGTAAGTGTTGAGATCGTTTATAGTGCGTGGGTTTTATGTACAAATACTCAAAATCCTGTTGGATTTACTTTCTTTGATCGTTTGTTGCATATCAAACCCAGGCTGCAGCCATGAACCTCAGTTTTGATCATTTGTTTCATACCAGTCCCAGGTTGGTGGAATGAACGCCTGCTCTGCCACACCAGTCTGTGGCTGCAGATGCTGTCTCCTTTTTACATTGTCATATTAGCTTTATGAGCTTACTCTTCCCCTGCCAGTTTGTGACAACTTGTAAGAAGCTGAACAGATTGTACAAATTACAGCTTTACATTGTAGCACCACAGATAGTATAAGTTGATCTTACATCTGGTTTAAGAGTGGAGTTTTTTTTCTTCCAGGTGGACTGATAATCAAAGCTAATGAGGTCTACCTATCCAAGGCTAACAGGTACTATAACTTTCTCAAGGATGAACAGGAGGTAGTTTTTACAGAGTAACCTCATTTGCCCATGTCGAAACAACACAACACGATGCAGTTTAGTGTCGTACCCTGGACCCATTACATGCATGGAAAGATATATTACGAAGAGGAGCAGCAGCTAAATAAGAATAAGAATGTCAAGAGAGAAGAGTCATAAGAAATGAAACAGAGCTGGCATCAATGAGGAAAGCAAATGAACAAACACTTGCCATGATAGCATCTATAGAAAGGACTAAGACCAGCCACATTTTTTTCAAGGCACTAGTATGGTACGCAGTTTACTATTCATTTTCAGCGTTAAATTATCTTGTTTCTTAAAATTTTCACACGACATAATGAAACATTCAATATCTTTGCAAATTAAATACCGAAAGAAGTGTTAATGAATATTTGATTAAATTGAATCTCTCTCTTAGTGAGAAGCTATTGCTTTAGAATGTGTAACTTGACCAGCACCTTCAAGGACATCTTTCACTATTTTTAATTCTCATTTTCTCGCCATAACTACGACAAGATTGCTCTTGCAAAGAACTTGTCCATTTTTAATTAAAAAGTTTCTACAATCATGTTTAGAATTCCATTTGTTCCTTCATCCTTTAATCACTTTCTGATATTCATTTAATCTCAAGAAAGTCATAGTATCCTGACGTTCAAAATAATTTCGTTTTTTCCATGAAACTTTTATTTTCGTTCTCTCATAACCACGTTAGAAATGCTTACAAAAAATAAAACGCTAATTATCCCATTTTATTTTAGGTCATTTGAAAGTTTGGCACCAGTAGACTATATGCAATTTTTTTTAATTTTCCTTTTACCATAACGAACCTAGGTCAAACATGGTCTTCGGACTGATTATCTTTGTCTGGTAAACTGCTTGTAAAAATACCGACATTAACCATAGAATGTTTGCTCAGGTTAACCCACCTCAACGTCACAAGTAATGAACTACTTCAGCTGGTACTTTAGTTTCGTCTTTAATCGATGACCTTGATAAAGCTTCATTCATTTTACAATAAAAATTTGGAGGAATGAGTGCATTGAAAATTTGTAGCCATCCTGTAGATATCACATATGTTAAAAAAAGGAAACAGGTGGTATTTGCTCTGACAGGCAAACAATATTCAAGTTAGAAAAGACAATGTAAACAAAGCTCAAGATTGTAGTTGAACAAATGCATCAGATAATATCGATTCGGGAAAATGTTCCCCAAAAAACGGTGAAAAAGATTAAGCTTCATTTCAGTTTTAAAGTACAAAGTTGAAAATATGATCTGTAAACATTGGAGAAAAGAGCAGAGAATAGAGCAAAATGTAAAAACTCATTTGAATGTATTCAGGTAACTATTAAAACAGAGATGATAAGAATTTTGATTGAGATTGGAAAGCAAAATAACTGTCTGTAAATATATAGATCACATGTGACCTCACATGAATGAATAAAAATACTTTGAAGGTCAACTGGCATTCTTTGCAATAAGCCTCGAACGAAACTTGTGCACTCGAAATTTTTTGTAAGAAGTTATCAACTTTCTTTAATTAATTAGCTTCTTAGATAAATAGTTGAAAAAGAAGGTAATAATGGTTAACATTAGAAATAAAGAAGTGAGTGAATGGTCATCAATTCTTACTTACAATATATTGGTTTAAAAATAAAACTGGTAGGTCTACTAATATAACTGGTGGGTCTACTTACATGAAGTCTCAGAAAGTTGCACAAATGAAGTCAAGCATCATTTAGCAAACTTCAAGCAAAATAATCTTTAATTAGAGCCTCAAATACCTATAAAAAGTATGAAAAAGTAAATGGAGTATAAAAGACTATCTGCAATAAACGTTTAACTGTTAACGTATTGTCAGGGGGAAATGCATAATATGGAGTTTACAGTATTAGTGACTATTTTAAGAAGATTTAATAACAGAGAGTGAAATAGATACTGCACGTGAGTTTTACTTGCACGTGAGTTTTACTTGCACATTCGCAAAAACTGTATTGAAATTAAAGAAAATAAAGTTTATTTCCAACTTGTGGTAAATTCGTAAAAAAATTATTCACCAATAAAAGTAAAGAGAACAATCTCACCAACATTCCTTGTGTCATCACGGACTGTAAGAAATCAGTAAGACTTGAAATATTAAATAAAAATCCGATCTAGCTTCCATTTGTACAATGCATAAAAAAATTCTACCACAGCTTCTTCAGTCAATATTAATTTCAGTCAACATTTCATCATGTGATGCTGTCGTCAGTTAACCCAGATTGTCCAGAATGTATTTTCCATTGATTCCATTCTTTTGTTACAATATTAAGGTGGTCTAAAGCTAACTGTGAGCAAACGTAAACGTTGTCACGCCAGCGTTTTATATAGTTTTAATCAAATTTGACAAGAAGTATTTCTCAGTGATCCTCGCCTTTAGTAGTTCTTATGTGTTCCCTAAAAGTTTACCAGTGAGCTCTACCGATTCTTCTCCTAGCAAAACTTGACTGGCTTTACACTAAACAAAATGTCAACGTTCTAACACAATAGGCAAGTTTTAGTGTTTTTACATGACTTCCTCTTTTTATGAGTGATTTTCCATGACCACAGGTCTAACCACATAGTATCAAAATAGAGGCTAGTTTACATGAAAACAGTTTACTACAAGCTACATTTCTTGGATACATTTAAACATGAATATCCTGCCATAAAGACGTAACAAATCTACTGGATTTTATGAATAACTTCTCGGTGAGCTGAACATTTCAATATTGTATCATAAACTGCTATACAAAATCATTAGTTTATGGATTGAAATAACACGCGTGCCACAGGTGTGAAAGATTGCCAAAGCAGCACCTATTTTCAAATCTCTTTACTTAGACAATATTTTGCAAAGTGAAAAAAGTACTAACATCAAGAACGATATCACTAGATACAAGAACACATCTTCAGTGTTATGTATTTATTACATTAACATTTGGGGCAGAAATATGGTCAATATCAAAGCACGTGTGTAGAAGATTGAAATGCTTTGAAATGCGGTACTGTTGGAGAATGCTGAGAATTTCATGGACAAGTAAAGGTAAACGAGAACGTTTCCTCTAGAGTTAACAACAATAAAGAACTTTATAAGGACATTTAGTTAAAGAAATTGAAGTGTTTTGGACACCTTATAAGACACAACACCATAGATTGTACGTTGCTGGAAGGAAAAGTGAATAGCAGAAGAGGAAGAAAAAGGCCCAGAGCAACCTGGTTTAACAACATCAACCAGTGTCTGAAATATCCAGGGACAACAACAACGGTGTATCATTGTTGTGAGTAGAAAGCCATTCCATCCAACCCAAGGTCCAAGGATGGAACAAATATGTAAAATTACTCAGATCTTGTCAAATCAATTTACCATGAATTCCATTAAAATTTTGAATGAAACAAACTTCTCGGTAATTGTCGGAAAAATTAGCTGGTAGATTCCTATCTGAAAAAATCAACGACACAAAATTTATTATAGTAAATTAGTCTACAAAGCCCTAAGCACTCGCATTGACAGTCTCGGCCAAGGCATTTTATCTACCCCTTATGTTAATTTTACCTACTTTGTCTGAATTATTGACCACCTTTTCCAAGCAATTCAGATCGATAACGGAGATAAATCACCTTTTGTGATTGGCTGTTTAAAACAAAAACTCTACTTGATTTCTTTCTAACTACCGAGCTAAAGCGATGAAAATTGAATATGAATAACTTCTAATACATTTAAGTGGAACAATGAACTAGATAACTAGATCCATCAGTTATATTAAACTGTTTGATCTCTAACATTTACTTCATACCCGATTTTGCGATAGATAATGTGCCATAAACTAATCACAATTACCAATTTGATGAATATCTTTACATTCCAATTTGTGTGCAAGAAAACGGTAATGACAGGGGTTAAGAGTTTATCATAGAGGTGAAAAAAATCATGATGAAAGTCATATGATGAAAGAAAGCACTCAGATGTCATAGAGTTTTACAACTCAGTCCCTTCTAGGAACGGAATTACATTTATGGACAGATTTGCATCAACATGAGGCAACTACTGTATAAGAATAAAGACGTTTGGAGAAACAAGTCGAAAGGTTCAGTGACTGTAGCGAGTGAACTAGTTTCCTCTCTCTGGTCAAGGTACAGTTTATTTCCTTGAATTGTTCTTAACCTAAATTATCTTTATTCAGGAACAACGACTTCTTACTTTAGAATTCAAAATGACAATACAGGTTACATTACATATTCTTTTTGAACAGCTTTACTTGTACAAATTGGCAGTGTGGCAAATGCAATTTTTTCGCTTTATCAATTTTCTGATACTGATTTTAGCTGCTAGTAAAGTATCAAAATATCGATAGTTTTTCCTCCACCAAATGCTTATCCGTGTTTTTTTTAATAACATTGTTTTTCTGCTTTTTTGATGGAATTTACAATAAAACCTTTAGTGACTCCTTTTTTGTTTACAATATGCAAAGAGATGTTTGTTTGGACCTTGAACGATGTAGTAAACACTGGATAATTACTTTGTTGCTACATTCTGAAAATATTAAACTGAAACAGGACCAAGCAAAACATAACATTTTATCAAGCAAAAGGGAGTTAAATTTGTACATCAAACTATCAGAGGACTTTTAAATAAAGTGTTAAAACTTAAAGTTTTCATTTCAAACACTCGTAAAATATTTAATTTCATCACCTTATTAACAACTTACATTAACAACAGCGCTGATAATTACAACAATAACTTATACAATCAACCAGGATATTAGTTTATTTAAGAAAATAGAGACAAAAAAGGGTAACGGAGTCAGAATATTTGTACAATTTAGAATTTTTTACAAACATTGAAAATATTTAGAAACTTCACACATAGAGTTTCTTTGAATGGAAATTTTCATTTGGAAAATAAAATCGATCTTGTTTTGCTGTTACCAATGCCCCCCGTAAGACTTCAAAATTTATACATAAAGGCTTAGTCACGATGCTTAAAGGCAATTAAGAAAACAGATAAAGAAAACCCCAAACAAAACAAAGCGGATCACTAAGGGTGATTTCAATAACAAGTACACAACATTAATCAAACAAAAAAGTTGGAAGCCACCATAAAACCTCAAAGATCTCAAAAAAATATAAAAGAAGTCATTCGAACAACTAAACATACTCAGATTAGAACCAATGTCGTTTACACAAACTTACCATCTAATTTATTGCCTGATTATTTAATGTTTTGACAATTGTTCAGTGATCATGACATGCTTTAATTCTGAGAAAAAAGGAGTAAAATGCAATCTCATAACAATCCGACTTAGAGACCATAAAAATTATAATCAGGAGAATATGTGCACCTTTGTTAAGAAAGCAAACTGGAAGGAAATACGGAAGGCAAGTAAACTTAATTCTGCCGTTAAAACGTTTAAAAAAAAAACTCCGATATTTTTTATAAAAGGCACCGTCAATTTCAAAACCGGTCTTAGATGATGTTTGTAGATAGAAGATAAAAGAGCTGAAAAACGGATGAAAGATCGAGATTGTCAGCACAGGAAGGCAATAAAAACATTATAGGAAGGTGATCAGACAGCGTACAAAATGTTAAAAAGTCACAGTAACACACAGATCAAACATACACAATTAAATAATCATATTTCTATGGTAAATGATCACAAGAGAGAGCTAGCAGAAAGTTTGGACAAAAAACATCTCTCCAAACAAAGCGGAGAGCATCACTAGAACTCAAAAATGTCTGGAGAAAATTAGCTCAACTGTTGAGAAGTTAAGTAATTACTTTAAAACATCGATCAGCACCATTAAAACTGTGACCTTTTCTATCGTAAACTTTATATAGAAAATTCTCTTGAAGAAGATACGTCCCCATCTAAGAAAGCTCCGCAAGGGGTACGTTTTAAAGGTATTTGTAGAGTACATTCAGCGTCATTCAATAGAACGAAAAACGGAAAATGCGTAGACAACCTTCCAGCAGGACTACTAAAAGACAGCAGTAAATATGTATCAGGGTCTTTGGTTCACATCATAAATCTTTTTATAAAACCATCGACTGAACCAACAATAAAGAAATGTGAAAAATTCATCTATTTTCTCAAAAATTCTAGAGAAATCAGAGAAAAAGGCTCTTATGGAGTTTTTCATTTATTTATTCCTTTTTTTATTGGTTTATTTGTTTATTTATTTATAAAAGGCTGTTATAAAAGCCGACCAATACACGAACTATTATATGCAAATATATACGAATTTGTTCTTTAATTGGCTCCAGTTGGTAACAACCGTAAACATAAGATAGAAGGGTAGGTTTGAAATTCCTTCTTATCTTGTTGTATCATTGGTTGCTAGAGGCAAGGGGAAGGTTTTCATCAAATAAAACGTATTAATTTATATAAATATATATATATATATATATATATATATATATATATTTATAAGGTTAAATCATTAATAAAAGGTTTATCTGAAAAGCAGATTAATTATCAAAATAAACAAAAATCCTTTCAGAGTCCTCGCGTTCCAAACACTAAGAGAGAGCTCATTAAATGACTTTTCTCCGGCATAATAGCTACTTTTTTCGACAATTGAAGTTCAATTTTTTGGCAAGCGTATAAGTTTATTGTTGTTTTTAGTGTTTTTTGCAATCAAAACCGAAGTAATCTTAAAAAGGTTTATATATACATCCATTTAGGCGTTTGTATACATTTAAATATAATCTGTCTTTTCAAAAAGCAGACGACATAAGATAGAACATGGATTTTTAGATGGTTTCTGAAGACAACTTTACGAACACTGTTTTCTAGACGTATCACTTTTTGCTTACAAGTGTTATTTGTTTGACATATTGTTATTGAGCAAGACGTAGCAATTTCCTCACTAGTGGTCAGATATGGTAAGAGGCTTCGGAGGAAATACAATCAACCAACGCCTTTTTGGTAGGTACTGGCTGTATGTTCTAATACTAAGTGATTGGTCCAAGGAAATACCAAAGTATTTCTACTTCGTTTTAACTGTAATGATATTTTGGAGATAATTGATATTTAGGTACTTATTTTTGGTCGTTTGGAAACTTGAAAAATAATGCATTCTTTATTGCACGCTTTCATATTAATAACCACCCCATTTAGATTACATGAAGTTGGTTAAACTTTTAGAATTGAATGAAATTTTTATTAATTTTTTTGTGATCTTTTGCAGGAGTGAAAAGAATCATGTCATCTCCATACGTTATAATGTTGCAGTCTTTCAAAACATCGGCTACATTATCAAGCCTCGACTTGTTATGCAAAAGGAAAGAACAGGAAATAGTGGAGGAAAATGATGGCCGACGTTTTAAGACATGGGATTTATGTAAATAGATTGTTGCAGGCAATACTTTAAGAATATCGCACAACTTTGAACGCTGTTCTTACAAGCGTGTCAACTCTCCTTTAAGCTTTCCGAGCCAATAAAAACATTATTTTTTATCCACAGCTAGAGCTAAAATATTTTTTCTCACGGTAATACCCATTTTTACTTACAGTTGTTCAGCGCACTCAATTAAGACAAGCTCAAATTTCTAAAATGCAGTATTTAGAGAATTGAGCTCATCAGATTATCCCAGGACATGACATTCTTAAAATGATTGGCAACTCAAATGCAAATCTGTTGTTATGGTAAAAAATGTCTGAGGCAAGAATATAGCTGTAAAAATTTCCTTTCAAAAAGACTATTTCAAAATTTCTAATTATAAGAAGAATACTGAGAATAATTAACAGCTTGTCAAACTACCTCCAGTAAAATTGGAAACAGCAAAACGTGGGCTCTTCTTTAACAGAGTTTAATGGTACTTTAACAGTTTGTACCATTAAGAAATGAAAAAAATAAATATTACCAACCTTTTTGGCTCAAATCTAAATAATTACTCATTTTAATACTATTTGCATTTAGATTTTATAAATTTTGTTTTTATTATTCTTATGCCTCTTTTAAACTAATTGTACTTATTAGATTTTACAGCACAGGACAAACAGTAAAAAGAGTTGCATTGTATATGTTGTACGTAGTATATATATATATATATATATATATATATGTTATATATAATCGTGTATAAACATTCATTAATTAAAATTAAATATCAAACAAACTGAGCTGATATCAACAAGAAAAGCACATTAGAACAGTTGACATGATAAAATCTAAAGAAAAGACTGAGAAAATTCACATTTCCTTGAAGAGACAAAGGCTGAAGAACAGCATGTAGATTTACATCTATCACGTTACATTGCTCTGAACTCGACCCAGAACATCAAGATGAGATGAGAAAGAATCTGTCCAGATGTGACAAGAGCATAGCAAGCAAGAATAGGTAACAGATCGATAGAGATGCAAAGTGGCTTTAGTTGTAAAGCACTCTTTGGTACGATACCAAGATAAAATTTTCCTAAACTGCCCAACAATAAATTGAATTTTTTTAATAAAGGAAGGGTCTAAAGAAAATGAAAAACCGATCAGCTTCATTGAAGACCATTCTTCAAGAAGAGAAGCAACGTCACCAGGGTTAACATCAGAAAGCTCGTCCATGAATATTGGAGGGAAATAAGTATTTTCCTTTCTAGTAAATCACATCAATTTGGTTTCCTTTATATTGAAAGGAACCAGCTACATCCTTACCTATTCTTTGACAGCCTAAAGATGAGACTACGTATTGTATTCCTCAAAGATAGTAGAAACAGACACATTTTCGTCACTATCACTATTTTCTACATCCACAGCATTTGTTTTCATTTTATCCTTTTTCCTTTTCAAACACATTTGTGCTAAATGACCTATTTTCTTACAATAGTTGCATTGCGATTTCAGATGAGTACAACGTAGTGCTATGTTGGTTTCATCTCCACAACGATAACAGATCTTTTTATCGTTCTTTTGTTTTTCAGAGTGTTGTTTTGCGTGGTGTTTAGTGTTTAAGGTTGTTTTTTCTGTGCATGAATTTTGTTCACATGTTCTCCCTTAAGTATAGAAGTATCTTTTGGAGCAGTTTCCTCTGCTTTACACACTTGATATTCTTTTTTTGAGTAAAGTCTTTTTCAGTGAGGGCGGTGAAGTAAAATTCCAGGTGTTCGATGTAAATGTCGAATTCCTCCCCCTTTCCAGAGAATTTTTCCATAAATCCGAACGTTGGCATTATGAAAAGAAGATATACGCGTAGTACTTATTTTGTATATACTTCTAAGTAATTTTTAATCCTCATCGCTAGTTTACTGTAGTGTATTTGCACGCATTTAGTAGTAAAGAAACTTAATAAGTGTTTTCATTTTCTAATCACATACCAGACATACATTTGCGCATGCGTAATGTACAACGTGGAAGCGTCCACACATTTAATATAAACTTAATATAAACTTTAATCCTAGTTTATGTCAGTGGGAAAAACTATGTATAAGTTAAATAGTGTGCGAGTCAGAGTCAAATTGAATGTGTGGGAGTGGGCAAGAGTGGGTAAAAGAGGCAAGAGTGTAAGTAGGTAGAGGTCAGTGAGTGGGTGTTAGCAAGAATATGAGGTTTCAGAATAAGTTAGTAGGTGTGAGGGTGAGTAAGTGGGCTGGAGTGAGAGTGAGAGTGGGTATCAATGCACGAGAGCGAGTGTGGGCAGGAGTAAGTGGGTGAAAGTAAGAGTGAATGGCTTGGGGCTACAGAGAGACTGGGTTGGAGTAAGATTTTAATTGAGTTGAGCCGAGAATGTTAGTGACTATGAGTTAATATGAGTGAATGTGAGTGAGTATTTGCAAGTGATAAATGAGTTGGTTTGGGCTGTGGATGAGTGGATGTGAGTTACAGGGGAGTAAGTAGGTGAGGGCGAGTGGATGTAAATGAGGGTGAGTGTGTGGGAGTAAGGTGAGTAGGCAGCATTAAACTTAAACATTTGTGAGTGAGAGCATCAGAGCATCAGAGTTGGTCAGAGTGAAACTTGTGCAGAGAAAGAAGGTATCTATCCGTCGGTCTCCTCACTTATAATATGTCTTTATATTTTAAGGCAGAGGGAATGAGTCCAGGTACAAACCCTGAGCACCATTCCTGGTGGAATAAACCAGAAGGGGCGGGGACTTTTATTTCTTAAAATCTCATATTTAGTAGGAACATATCCCACCATTTAAATACCCAATAATTAAAGCATGTCGTAGAAGTTCATGCTGTGGAATTTCCGTTCGATTAATCATTAATACAGTTACTGTACGAATAGTGGTTTTTATTAGTTAATATATGCTTTTTCAAAATCACAATTTTTCCCCATGCTTAATTTTGAAAACAATTAAAACCCTGGAATCGAGGCATAAGATTTTGATCACACTCACTCTCATTTCATAATTTTCGCGGGCTTTTCAATCCAAAAAGCTTCAACTCTGATTGGTCAAGCCTGGGCACAAATAATATTTCGCGGGCTTTCTGAACCTCAATGCTGTGCATTTCTCGAACATCTCATCACAACAAGAAACAAGGCAGGAGTAACAACAGCTGACCTTCGACTACATAGCCTACTTCAGGTAAATTTATTACTACATTTCTACTATTCATTTTTATTAGTACTAGTTAAGTACCCTCACATAAACTTATAATTCATACGGTATAAGACGATTCAAAAAACCTCAAATATACAAGTTCGGAATTACTCGTTAGTTAATGTATAATGTGTTCATACCTGTCCACAACATGGTATGGTTGTATTCAACAACCTCTTGTACACTTGAAAGGTAAAGGTATAAATTTGACTTTAAACCTTAATGATAACCTTTACTTCCTGACCTTTAAGTACTAATACTTAAACTGAAAATGAAACCAATTGTAAAGTCATAAAACCTAAACTAACTTAAAACTAAACTTATAAGAGCATATCCTATAAACACAGGCTTCATACTTGAGATTGTTGAGTTAAACCAATGATATCACACCATCAAGGCACAGCAGTAGTTTACACACCATACAGTTACCAGTGTTTTGGAATGTTACTTTTTCTGTACCCCTTCTGTTTGAAATTCTTATCTGTAATGTCAAAACATTGAAAGCAATAAAAACAATTTATACAATTCTTGATATTTTACAGGTATTACGAGGGTTAAAATGTGTTTATTAGGATAATTTTTCAATGTTGTTACAAACTTATTTTATTTGAATTTGAATTTGAATATAAGGCATTGGTAGTATTTTCTATGCACGACAAGGAGGACCAAACAGGTTGTTTAAAAATGGAAAGATAATAGTTGGCATCATCTTTTGTAAAAACTCCAAAGCCTGGCACAAAAGAAATATTACAGACACACAATTTATATTTTTTAATTGATTTAGTGGAGCATTGTTTAAGTATGCCATTTCTAATAGCATGTGTTCTCCTTTTCTGAGGAAATACCTGGTTATAAAATGCAAGAGAGGAAGACATTGACCACTGAATTATTGGTATTAGAGGTATTACCTTGGTGAAAGACTAAACCCAACAAGAAAAAGTAAAGCATGGTCGACATATCAAAAATGCCCTAAACCTAATGAAGATAAGACAAGCACTGCACTGACAAGAGAAGCAGAGTTTTCAAATGTAAGTAACCACTAGTATGTTATTCTGGTTTTACGTCAAATATGTTGCTTCGTTTCTATATTGTTAAAGTCTATCGATGGATTTTTACGTGTATTGTTATATAAAAACATGAACATTCTTGTCTTCCAGTAGCTGGTATGGAATTGAAGATACATATCTTTGATATTAAACACCTTTCCTAAATATAATATGATAATATGTATCCTTTTGAAGTAAAGACAAGATAATGACATTACTTTATTCAAAGATGATGGCCACATTTTTAGAATAACTTACTTTATTATTTACAGGTATTTGAAAGTGTTTGAACAAGGCAAGTCAAACTAATGAATGAAAGTGGCTGAAAGGATAATGGAAAGGAATAAATTGTTCTTCTAAATAAGCACATACATGTAAGACACATGCACCAGGGTACATACGCATATGAAATAAAGTAGCTGAAAAGATAGTAGAACAGAAGGTATTATAGTACCTAATGTTGGACAGTGGGGCAACTTAGTGCCAATGAGGAAAGTTAGGCAATCCTCTCCCTCCACTAGCCTTGGCTTAGGAATACTCCCTTTTCTTTTTTTTTTTATCGACAAATACCTCTGTGCAGGCTTTGTGGCGTCGTGCCTCGGTTCTGGGCCTTCCTCAATGGTTTAGTTTGTAAGGCGGGATGACCAACCTACGAAGGCTTCTTGCTGACACAATAAGCTCGGAGAGGTTATGCCTGGTTCCACGTACTTCTCTTTCATTGCCTTGCTGGGAGTAGGAGTCGGCTGTTGGTTGTTGCTTCACGTATCTCAGGGCATGGCTTACTAACGTGTGCCATGATCCACAGTGGGGTCTCCGTTACTCCTGTTAGACAGAGTGTTGGGTATAATCTTGACATGCTGCAGGAGGAGAGTTGGTCACTTGGTTATGCCTTGCCTTGCTTACCTCTGTTGTGGACTGCCAATGGCGGTTCCAAATATCTATTGGTAGCGGGGTGTCCAGGGGCAGAACAAGTATGTCTAATGTTGTTTTTGATCAGGAACTTCTTAAATTGTGCGCTGATGAATTGCGTTCCGTTATCAGTCACTATATGTTCTGGTAATCGAAACTGAGAAAACAAGCGGCGGAGTGCTGCTGTTGTAGTTTCTGATGTTGCTATTTTCATAGGAAATACTTCAAGCCATTTTGAATGAGCGTCTTCCACAATCAAGAATATTTTGTCCAGGAAGGGGCCTGCAAAATCCAGATGAAGTTTTGTCTATGGTCCAGCTGGCCAATCCCAATTAGCGGTAGTCACTGTGGAAGGCATGAAATCCTGTTCCCAACCCGATTCACACTTGCGATCTTCATCAATTTTGGAGTTCAACTTTGGCCACCATAAATATTGACGTGCCATCAGCTTCATACATACAATCTCCATATGATCACTGTAAACATCAAGCAGAAGAGAGGAACCCAGAGAAGCAAGAATTATTACACTTGTTCCCCATAATACACGACTTTTATCCACGGAAAGTTCAGTTTGACTTTAGCAATATGGCTGTAAGTTATCATCAACGACTTTTTGAGGCCATCCTGTCAAGGTAAGGTCATTTACTTTTGCCAGTATTGGATCGCCAGCTGTTTCAGATGCAATGACTCTAGCAGTAATCAGTACACGGTCTTCTTCAATCAGTAGTACTTGATCTTCTTCTTCTTCTTCTTCTGTAGACTTGGGTAAATGTGATCGAGAGAGAAAATCGGCACTGACGCTCTTCTTTAATGAAATTCATTTCATATTGTACTGAAATGCACCGAGTTTCATCGCCCGATGTTTTATCCAAGCAGAGGCCATTTCGAGAATGCCTTATGTTCACCAAGTAGAATAAGCAAGGGTTGTGATCGGTTTCGAGAGTACATTGACGCCCAAGCAAGTAATGGCGAGACTTTTCTGCACCAAGCACAATACGTAGAGCTTTCCATTCCATTTGAGCATAGTTATTTTCAGCATGGTTTAAAGTACGAGAAACAAAAGCAATGGGACGCACAGTTCCATCATGAGCACGTTGTTGTAGCAAGGCACCGAGACCAAATGGTGAAGCATCACATGTAAGTAGAAGTTCAGGTTCAGGATCTCAATATGCAAGCAGTACTTTATCAAACAGTTCTTTTTTGATAGTATTGAAAGCTTTTTGTCGAGCAACAATCCATTTCTGATTTTTCTTTAGTGGAGAATACAGCGGGGCTATTTTATGAGCTAGACTTGGTTGGAAACCTAAGTAGTAGTTCACAAGTCCAATGAATGATCTTAATTCTGAGAGACATTGTGGGGCTTTAGCTTTTTTAGTCGCTTTCACTTTTGCTGTAGTCGGTCGTAAATCTTCTTTGCTCGTGTTGAATCATAAGTATTCCACTTTAGATAGGAAGAACTTAAATTTTTCTTTCTTCAGAGTAACACCACTCTTGTAGGCGTTGTAGTATAAACCACCTGGAGTATTGACAGTTGTAAGCTTTCTTGATTCATCAGCAAGAGGTAATTGATGATAAGCTTGTGAGAGGTGTAACTTTGTGAAACTCACACCTCCACTAAGACTGACAATTAGTTTATCGATGAGCCGCAGCGGGTAAGTACCGAGATCAATCGCTTTGTTCACAGTAACTTTGTAATCGCCACATAATCATATTTTACCTGTAGGTTGTGATAACTGGCATAAGTGGTGTAGCCCAGGGGCTGTTTTCCGATGATAATCCTTCACTTTCCAGTTTGTCAAGTTCTTTTTGGATCTTTTTCTTCATACGGAACGATACCACTCGAGCTTTACAGAACACTGGTCTTACGTTATCATGTACTTGTAATTTTGCAAACGAATTCTTCGTTTTACCGGTAACATCATTGAACAATTTTGAGTAATCTGACAGGAGCATTGCTACAACATCACCACCTTTGACATTGTTTACAGAATTTGACGGTTTCGGCAGTATTTGTTTCCAAGGCAATTTAATTGAGTGTAGCCATTGTCGTCCAAGTAGTGGAGCCCCATTTCCTTCTACAACAATTAATGGTAATATTTCACACTGTGCTCCAATTTTGACTTTTACATCCGCTTTGCCTTAGACTTTGATATTGTCGCCACAAAAAGCTGTCAATTTTATGTGAGCTGGTTTGAGAGTTTTGTCAACACATAATTTCACAAATTTGGTTTTTATTCACAATTGACACTTCAGAACCAGTATCGAGTTGAAATCAATGGGAGTGGTATTATTTTCCAGCAACAGGGGCACGGTGATAGGAACGTAAACAGTGTTGGTTGTATTATAAATATTTAAAACGTAGAAACTATCGCGGATTTCGCGGATTTTGGTCAAATCCCCGAAAGTTTGTCCCGCGGAATGTTCTGGAGTCCTCAATCCGCGAAAGTTTATGTCTGCGAAGTATTTCAAATCAGGTCATCCTCGAAAGTTAATATTCACGTAAAATTCCAAAACAGGTCATATCCGCAAAATTTTTATGGCCATGGAAAAAAACCAAAAAATTCAAAATTCGTTTTTAACGATATTTCTACTATAATAAAGCAAAAAATACATGTTTAATCCATTTCAATAACTTCACGATCTTTAGGTCTTGAACGCTTTGAGGACCAAACACGACCAGTTGATGTGAATATCTTTCTTTTATCTCCTTGCTTTAACTGTTTTCTAGTAGGCGGCCCTTTCAAGACTGTTGATGTCCGCGCTCTTCTAATGGGGTTTACGTCGGTCTCATCAGCTTCACTGACAAAGCAGCCTCAGATTTCGTCGTTTGGAAGCTCTGTGTATTTGTCTTTTACAAGTGTCAAATACGTCTTACCAAGTTGTGAGTTCTTTAAAGTTGCAGCGATCTTTGCGAACGTCTTACGCATGACAGCCATTGCATGTTTGAGTAGTGACGACCTTGCCATTATATGTCTAACCGATAAAAGTGATAATGAAAGTGACGATGAAGAATGGGTAGCTACAACACATGATAACCGTGGTGCTTTTGACATGTTCGATGAAGAGGATCTTGGAAAAATCTTAGTGTTTGACCGTTTAATATTATTGATATTTATTTACAGAAACTGACTTTTTGCTTTATTGCTTTACAAATATTTTGTTATATTTATTTCCATACCTTTGAAAGATTCGTTAACTTGTTTTCATTAGAATAAAAAAATATTGTTTTTCTTTTTGAAGAACAATTAGAACTAACCTGGGTGATTTTGATTGGTTATCCAACCATAGATTAATTGAGAGCATTAGCCACTCATAAGGAGATTGTTTGGAACTTCTCAAACAGAAATGATAGTTAAGTTGGAAGATAAAATGTTCTGTTAAAGTTGAATGTTTTAGAAAGTATACCATAATTAGTAGAAATGAACATTATATCACGATCAAGCCAGGAGAAAAAAATTCTTAGAAATAATGAACACCTGAAACATACCGGTGTACAATTACAACCTTAGGTTTTATTGTCAAGTAGCAGAGGTATTCAGCACTGCCCTTGACATATGGTTGAGTGGTTCTATAATATTGAGCCATTGCTCTTAGGTTGCATCATAGTTTCAGTAGTTTATAAGGGTCAGGCATCTACCGATTTACTACTTTTAGTTCTTCAAAGGTAATGGTCCTTCATTGTTTGGTAAAGGATTAGCTGTCCCACATTAAGTTAGACTGGGGCAATTTTATCGAATTCATTCAAACAGGAAATCATACCTGTGGATCAGGTATGAATCAGGTATGATCAGGACCAACCACTCACAGATACAGTAGAAAACATTCCTTCTTCAGCTCCACCCACACCACATGTTGTATTACCATTTAATTTTACAATGTCGTCTCCAAATAGTGATAACATAGGTTATCCTTTTGATAGATCTGTAATATCCTGTATGGTTAAAGTTGTACCTTTTGGAATGAAGAATAGTAGACGCTCAGTAGCCAGTGGTATAGGCTAGAAGCAAGAATCAAATCTACCATTTAGTTCTGATGATAGCTTAATTCAGGTCGGTCCAAAACCAGATCAATCAGAGTAGATAGAGCCCCAAAGGGATTAAATCCCAAATTTTACCATATGAAGGTATTTCATTTGTAACTTTTTATGTAATTATATCAATATTGTATTTAGCATGGAAGGTGGGCTGTGTATTAATCGTTCCATGTCAGCATCAAAACTGCTGAAAAAATTTCTATAATGAATTAGTCACACAACATTGTAAATAAATAGAGAGAGATGATTGTACGAAAGTCAGTTATACCTAATGGTACAAGGTAAAAATTATGTTGTAACAAAGCTAATAATTACCTGTCAAATCTACTACCAGGAATTCTCTGACGTTACATGTTTCTTCTGTACACTATACAACAGTATGAACTACTATTTATCGTATGAACAATAGCTTAGACAGAAATTATGATTTCCTTAATTACTTCTAAACTTAGTAAGACACTACAAAAAGCAATAACATTCGTCGTACTTTAAAAAAAACAGACAAAAATTTTTCTTAAGAAGAATTTATACCGTTTATGAAAGTTAATAAGATAATGTAAGTATTTTATGAAATATGATTTTTCTACTCGTTCTTGTTCTTCATTCCTTGCTTGATCTTTAATTTATTACTGTTTCTTTATCTAGCAATTAGTATCACAGCCACCATAGCCAATGCTATAGCTAGATTCTAAATAAAAGCTGTGAATTAATTCTTATCATACTTGTTCTTTACAGATTTAAGGACATTTAACATTTTGTTTCTAATATTTGTTTTCTGTTTATTGCTATGACAACGACAAATTAAAATTGTGACCTTTCTATTTTTCCTGCTTCTTCTAAAAAGGTAGTGAAGTTTTATACCATTACCTTGTGATTAAAATAGTAATGAGCTGTTGGATTTTAAGATTTAAAGTACAAAGTCATATTTTTTAATTTTTGTTTATGAACGTGTCCAGCATCAGATACTGTGGGAAATACGTTTTTGTTTACAAGGGAGGGACTGCAGTTATTTGTGAAGCAAAATTACTACATTATACTGGTTTACTCTCCTTATGAGCTGCTAAATATTTTCTATGTGAAAAATAGCAGATTCCTAGATTTTTAAACATCTGCACTGAAAAAATAACATTGAGATATTCTAAAGGACAATGTCAAGTTTGATTAATGTTACTCTAAGGTATTTCGATAAATTATGCATCTTTTTTTAAAGCCTTATGAACAACGAAAATAAAGGACAGGAAAGGATTTAAGGGGTGCAGTTGGATTGACCAAGTTCTAAAGTGATAATTCAAATTATCTTGTTTTGGAGAAAAGTAGTTATAAAACGACTAAACAAGACGTATTGAAAATTTACACATACTTATCTTTTACTGAAGCGAGTCGTTTCTTGTTAAGCAGATAAAAACCATAGCATAGCACAAATTACTTTTCAACAATGTTATAGGAATTTATAAAACATCTAGCCTCTTTATCTTCTAAGAATTGATATTCTAAATTTGCTCACCTAAATTACGTTAGCCAGTAATTTAAACAGACAGGAGATAAACCTCTTATATTTAAGTTTTTATTAGCAGAGAAAAAAAGAATTCATCAACATTTTTCAAGCTTGTTCTTGAAGCAGTTAGTTCTTATGCATTATTCAACACAACTATGGTTTGTGTAACAGTCATGTTGTTTTTAATAGTATCCCTGTAGAGATATGATTTCTTAAAATTACAGACATATCTAGTCCTTTGATGCGATATTAAGAAATTGTCACAATGTGATCAAGGTCTTATCGTTGTGGCTATGCTGGTTGTAACATGCAATATTTTAATTCCATGTTTTCTGCCAAGACAACTTTATGTCTCAAACCTTGGCAATTACCTCATCATGTTGAACCACACAGAAATGAATGATACCATTTGTCCATTTATCAAACAATGAAATAGTAAAATTTCGTAATAGAATTATCATAATTACCTAGTTACTTAGAAATTAGAAAATATCGCTATTTGTATAATTAAAATTCCAAAGGGAAGGCTTGGTGTTCTTACACATACTTGAAAATGTTTACTTCTTCAAATTTTACGACATTTACATTTACATAATACCGATAGATGTAAATGCCAAATTTTCAAGTTATATTTTGAGGTTTAAACTGAATTGTAGATAATGCTCACAAGATACGGCATCGCGATTAAACATGGTATCAGTGAAAATTTTCCACAAGGTTCATCAACCCGTACCCCTGGCTCTTAAATTTTTCTCTACAGCATTTTAATTCATAATTTTTAACTTTTTATTTACTACTATTTAGCTCCATTTTAAGATCTTTATATATGTATAATTTAAAACAACCCAAAGAAAGTGTCGGTAACATAATATAACTGTGTTTTTTTTCAAGTAAATTTCTGTGACCATTTTGTAGACAAGTCTATGAGATTTGTTGTGTTTTCAAATAAACCACTTACTGTAAATAAAGAAAACAAAACTCTTTTTCATAGTTGCGTCTAGTTAATCAACCATCTAAAATTATACCTAGATAAGACTTCTCTGTATCTACATAACTGTTTGTCTCTAAACTATTTAATAGGTTTTAGACGATTGAAAATAAAAGCTTAAGACCAGTTTTCTAAACTAGTTAATAGAATCTCACGTAATGACAAAATCGATGGTTCGTTTTTTAAGAGCACTCTAACATTTTATTCAAAAATAGGCCCAAAAAGCATAGACAGTTATCCCTATTCTAGATGGATCTTTATTGCTCCCCATCTTGACAAAAATTGGTTTACCGTGAGCCTAATGACGTCCTTCATGAAAAACAAAAATGGGAAACGTCTGGAATAAAAATGTTCTCTCTTTTACCAGTAAATTTGAGATAAGTGGGGTCCTGGAGTGAGTCCTAAAAACACCTCCACTTAGCAAATTTCCACTTTATCTGACTTTAAGGTGACATAATATCAACTATTATTATAGTTTTGTTTAAGTATTGTTTAGTAACTGCTCTAGAGACTATGCATTAATGTGAAAAATGTCCTTAATATTTGCTGTAGAGATTTCTTTAAAAATCGTTTGACTGATTTTAACCTTGACTAGTTGAGTTTTGTTTGGTATTTGTTCTAGTATACATATCGTTACTGGCGTTTAGCAAGATATCGATTGCTTGCCTAAGATAATCGAAGTTTGAGCAAAACATGAGCTTTTTGAATACCCCCATTGATATCATTTCCAATTTCTCTCTCTCTCTCTCTCTCTCTCTCTCTCTCTCTCTCTCTCTCTCTCTCTCTCTTTCTCTCTCTTTCTCTCTCTGTTGTACTTCACATCATGTATTGTGATTCAGCACTTCTCACAGTTATGATAATATAAATATGAGACCAAAGACTGAAAAAGACAGGACAGATCCCCCGCCATGTGGATTCGTCACTTCTACTTTCACTTCCAATTTCATCTAAACTTTTCTCATGATCTGCTGTACAAATAGCTTCTATTGTCATCCAGTGGGATAAAAATGGCATTGAAACTGAAATACTTCATTTCTTCTTCAGCTCTCTATTTACATAGACCAAAAAAGCTGTTACTCAAGCAAACCCACTTGGAAGTGAAAGGTTATACAGTGTAAATTAAAACGGGCGCAACTGCCAATTACTTTTTTAACATAAAATCAAAAATATTTTTGAATTTTAAAAGAGTGGACATTCCCCTCTCCCATTGACAGCTGTAACCTTTTTTGTTCAAATATTGTGCCTGAATTTAATTATTTTATTTCTTTCATTGGCTTTGACAGGTATTGATATATCGATAACAAAGTTCTAAAGCCTGTTATGCAAGTTTCCCTCTGTGGCCCTTCCTCTTCCTTACACAATGCTTTCTCTCTTTCATACAAAGGCCTTCAATACTTCTATGACATTTGAGATATTCTCAATAGAATACAATTTACAAAATTGCTTATAAACTCGCAGCATTCAGTCACACCTTTCAAAAAAATTGAGGTGTCCCTGGATAGTTATTGGAAGTAATGACATGGATTAGCCAGCAATTTCCTCAAGCCACATTTATTGAATCGTTGACTCAGCATGGAGGGAGCAAACTTAAAATAGTGCACAGCAGGGAAAAATCGTTTTATGTTTGTCTGATTTCACTTGCTGTTGGGTTTTTTTGAGAAAAAAGGCAGAAGAAAATAAGTCCAATTTAATTCAATAATATTAAGAAATGAACCCTCTGTGATCTGTATCCATGTTTAAATATAGCATTTACAAGAAGCTTGCAAAATTGCAAGATATAACAATATATACATAACATCAAAGCCAAGCCTAAAGCTGAGAGTGCTATGCATAAACTGCTACTATTTTAGATATAGAAGCTTTATCGAGTCATAGGTCGTAACCTTCTTCGTAGCTCATAAAAAGGTTAAGAACTCATGAGATGATAAAGCTCCTGTAGTTATGGATTACACGGAGTTCAACAAGTCATGAATTTTTCAGATTAATGCTACCCTTTTGCTATTGGACAAACAAAACGTTTACATTACATTACATAATATAACATTCTTCTTTTAAGTGCCATGTCTGCAGACGTTGGCTATCATGATGTTCCAATTAACCCTGTTCCTTGTCAGATGTAATATTTCACTTGTTTGTATTCCATTCCTCCAGTTTTTTGCCACATAGTCCCTCAAATTTCCCAAAAATGTTCTTCGCTGCCGCCCTCTGTCTCTGGTTCCTTCTATACGTCCCGTCAGTACCAAGTTTTCCAGACCCTCCTTCCTCATGACGTGTCCCAAGAATTCCATCTGCCTTCTTCGGACTGTCCTCAACAGGTTCTTTTCTGTTCCTGCTCTTTGTAAAACGTCATCGTTTGCTACATGATCAGTCCATGATATTCTCAACATCCTCCTCAAGAACCACATTTCAGCGGCTTCCAACTTCTTTTCCATTCCGACTGATATTGTCCAGCATTCACTTCCATACAGCAGGGTAGATGTTACGTAGCACTGCAGTACTCTCATTCTTGTGGACATTGACATTTTCTGGTGTTTTAAAATTTTTCCTAGTCGATTGAAGGCATCCTTTGCTAATCCAATTCTCCGCTTTATTTCAACGTCACATTTACCATTCTGGGTGATGTAGCTTCCCAAGTAATTAAACTTTTCCACCTGCTGGATTTTGTCAGTCCCAATGAGTAATCTGCATCTTGGACTGTGTTTCTTGCTTACTACCATACACACGGTCTTTTTGCGATTTATTTCGAGTCCTTTCTTCTTGCTTTCATCCACTACTTTGTTCAAGACGTCCTGCAGTCCTTGCTGAGAGTTTGCAACTAACGTAGAGTCATCTGCGAATCTCAGGTTATTCAGGTTGTGACCACCAACACTAATCCCACATAAGCCTTCCAACTCTCTGAAGATCTTTTCCCCGTATAAGTTAAACAGGTCTGGAGAAAACACACAACCCTGTCTTACACCTCTCTTGATCTTGACGTATTGACTCAGTTCATTATCCACACGTATACAAGCAGTTTGCTCCCAATAAAGGTTGCGGATGAAGCGAAGATCTTTGCCATCTAGATCTAATGCTATGAGGTCTTGAAACAGTTTCTCATGTTGGACTTTGTCGAACGCCTTCATGTAGTCTATGAAACACAGGTAAAGATCCTTCTGCATCTCTATTGCTCTTTCAGCCAACATTCGAATCATGAATATGGCGTTTCTGGTACCCGTATCTTCCATAAAACCACACTGTTCCTTCCCAATTTCCCTTCTGATCTTTCTTCGGGCTCTATTCATGATGATTTTCAGAATCAGTTTGATCACGTGGCTCATCAGACTTATTGTACGATGTAATTCACAAGCTGTTGCACCTGGCTTTTTAGGTAGTGCGATGAAGATGGATTTACTTAGATCTTCAGGGATATCTCCGCTGTCGTAGACTTTGTTTATCAGATCAGTCAGTTTTACTATGCCGAAGTCTTCAAGAGATGTCAGCATTTCCGTAACAATCTCGTCGGGTCCAGCAGCTTTATTCTTTTTCATTTTCTTTAGTGCTGACTTTACTTCAGATTTCAGAATTTTAGGGCCATCAATGTTCTTATTTATTGCTGGTTTGTCTCCCCTGTTGTCTTTGAACAGTTCATCGATGTACTCCGTCCACCTTTCCAACACCTTTTCTTTCTCCATGATGATCTTCCCATCTTTAGATTGTATACATCCAGAGGAAGCTGGAGATCTGCAGCCACTGATTTCTTTGATCTTTTGGTACATCTTTGCGGGATCTCTTTGTTTATGTTGTTCTATCTTTTCACATTCTACATTGAGCCATTCCTCTTTCGCTTCTCTACATTTTATTCTGATTTGATGGTCGAGTGTTCTATATTCCGCACTTCTTCTGTCTGTTGTTTGTTGTCTTTCTTCCATTAGTTCCAAGATCTCTGACGTCATCCATTTCTTTTTAGTTTGTTTTTCTTTCTCCGGTAAGACCTTCTTTGCTGCTGAGACTACCGATTCTTTGAATTTTTTCCAGCAGGAATTAAGCTCACCTTCATCTTCAAGGTTTTCAAAACGATTCTTGACTTCTATGTTAAATTCTTTTCTTGTTTCTGGATCTTCTATCAATTTCTTATACTGCAGTTTTGGTTCTGTCTTCTTTTTCTTTAGTTGTTTTAGTTTCAATTTCAATTTGCAGACGACAGGTAGATGGTCACTTCCGCAGTCTGCACTAGGGTATGTCTTGCAATGTTGGACTGCATTTCTGAAACGTTTATTGATGGTTATGTAGTCTATTTGATTCTTCGTTTCCCCTCCTGGGCTTCTCCAAGTCCATAGTCTTCTTGGGTGCTCTTCGAACCATGTATTAGTGATAATTTGTTCGTTCGATGTGCACCATTGAACAAATCTCTCTCCTCTGTCGTTTTGTTCACCAAGACCATGTTTTCCTTTTATTTTTCCTTCTTCGTCTTGTCCTACTTTTGCATTTAGATCCCCCATTATCAGTATTACTTCTTGTGATTTGCACTGCGATCGAGCTTTGTCCAATTGCTCGTAAAATTCTTCAATTTCTGCTTCCTCACTGTCTGATGTTGGTGCATATACCACAATGATTGATATGTTGAACGGTTTTCCTTCCAGCTTTACTAACAAAACTCTCTCTGTGAGTTGCCAATACCCTTGGACACATTTCGCACTTTCTTTGTCTAATAATAGGCCCACTCCTCTCCTATGAGTATCTTCTCCTGAGTATATCAGTCTATGATCGTCACTTCTAAAATCTCCGCTATTCTTCCATCTGGTTTCGCATAACCCAAGGATGTTGATTCCAATCCGTGTCATTTCTTGCTTTACATTTTCAAGTTTTCCAATTTGATGCAGTGTTCTTACATTCCAAGTTCCAATTCTGAGACTTTTCTTAGTTGGGATTGCCTCAGTCGCTTGATGACGGTCTGGTCCCCCCTGCGGCTTCAAGGTAACCATACCGGGCGAGGGATTGCTCCTCGGGGATACAATCCCCTTGACGCCGTTATCTGCTTTTCTTGGTTTTCGGTTTGTCATCATAATGTTCTTGGCAAGATACGGCAGTGGTTTGCCATTGCCTTCTGACGCGCAGTACCATGTTGTAATGGTATTTGACACCTAGTCGTTGTCTGTGTCGTGACAGATCATCCGCCTAGCCGCTGCGTTACTCCAAGCCGTTAACTCTGACTAGAGAGTTCTTCCGCCCTGAAGAAACATCCGACGCCCTGCTGCCGACGTCTTCATCGTAACCCTGATAGGGGAGGCTAAGGGGTTGCTGATACTTGCCCAAGGTATCACCCCAAGACTAAGCAAGTCGGGAGAGGACGCCTTATTTCCCCTTAGTGGACTACGGTTACCCGGTTCCACCTGCTTTCCCCTAACTCCGGAGGCAAGGGTTGTCACCCCTTTCTATAGCAAGATTCTGCCATAGTTCATTAAATTACATTACATTGCATTTCATTATATTACATTACATTACATTACATTACATGGAAAATTAGACTACTCTAAACACAACCATATCTGTCATTCTTCTGAAATATAACAGATGTATCATAATATATTCTTTTGTTAAGTTTCATACGCATCAAGATCTTAATGTACTTGTTTGAATAGAAGCTGTGCCAAGTGTAAGAAGTAAATGATTTGCTACTATTATTATGGTCCAAGATAACATTGCATACATATATCTGATAAATGTCTAGAAACACACAAACGTACAAAAGTGCAAGCAATCCACTCTACCGGGGTTCTTTTGTATCATAATTAATTGAATGGACGTTTGGCAAGGGCTGTCCGTAAAAGCCTTAGATAAGAATATGACAAAGTTACAGACAAAAGAACGAATTAATGTCTCTACTCGATTTTATTTATACAGAAGGAAATCTGTATAAATAAAATCGATTTTTCAACTAGGTTGGAGTTGCTCATTGTGAATGCCTGCTTCATAAAAACAAATCAACAAAAATTAATCAATGTAAGGCAAAGACAAATAATATTCTCTCCAGATGAAGGAGCCCGAAGTAAATAGAAGTTTGCAAAATATTTGCAATAGTGTAGCACAAGCCAGCACAAACTCGTAATCTGTTGGAAAGTTTGTAGAAATTAAAGAAACTAAAAAGCTGAAGTAAAAGTGAAATATTGGAAACGGTAACATTGAAAGTGCAAACATAATTTTTAAGTCCTGAATTAATGTCATGAGCTATACTCTGTAGTCTAAAAATTAAAACAGGCAAGGTAAAATCTATTGCGGTGAAAGCAACATGAAAAGAAAAGGTGAAACGTCCGGTTGAGAATACAAGCAAATGTGTATGGTAATGTTACGATAATGAGAACCAGAGTGTTCATCTAAATAGAGGCACATATAAGAAATAGAGCAAAATTGAAGGGTATATAAGCTTTGCATTAATGACACAATACCAGTAAGGATACCAAATGAACGCTGAAAAAACAAAAGTCGGACATAGAAAGAACCAGATCTCAAGAAAAAGCTATGAGTTGTATTTCAAATCAGTTATTTCTAGTGTAAAAAGATGTGGAGAACAGAAATATGATTTTAATACGCAAGCAAACAAGTACTACGATATCGCGAAAAGATTTTGAAGTGACGGGCATAATAGCTGGGAATAATGATTTGCAAGAAAACCATGAAGACAAATAGAAATTGAATTATCAAATTTCTTTTGAACTGGCAAAGTGATCAGATAGGAAGGCTTGAAGTGACTGGAATAAGAAACTCTGCTAGAGAAGGTAAAATTCTTAGAAATTCAAGATTTTACTTTTGGACCTCACTCTTTACCAGCATCTTGCCAGCTAAGCACAATGCAGAGGAATGGAAAAATTCCTATCTACAGGACGTGCACCATAACAAAGCAAAGCACAAAAAGTATAATTTTTGCACTGAAGATGACAGTAGAAAAAACGGTGGAGAGTAGAAAGGACTACATACAGTATTCATCGATCTAAAACAAGGATTTAGTTAAAAAGCTATAGTGCTGTTTGAGACAAAAATACGTAACTAACATGTACTATTATTATTGATGTTATTATTATTATTATTATTATTGTATTAAGTATAAATAGGAAATATTGCAGAGTTTGAAAAAAATGAAGCTTGTAATGTAAAGAAAGAAAAGTGAATATCTGAATTCGTCCTCTTTACAACTCCAAATTTTCATTCATTGGTAATGGGAGCACATAGTTACTCCAATCAAGAATTTAAAAGACTCCATGACTGCAAAACATTTAAACGCAATGATGAGCTTTCTGTGATATACTTCTTTAACAAGCTGTTGTAAAGACAAATTGAATCAAAAGGAAATAATTGAATAGTGTCACCACAGTAGGTAAATGGTTGCATTCGATTCCCACCTGAAAAATGAACTGATTGATCAAGGATTTAATACTTTAGCAGCGTGCTAAAGTCTTAGCTTTGGAGCTTAATCTTTTGAGCCTTTTGATTGTAGCATGGTTTTTTCCAACTCATAATGAAAACTTTACCTTAAGTTAGAATGACAGATTTCTTATACAATTCATTGCTTGAAGGTAATAATATTATCCCTAGAAAGAGATAGAGGTCTGCTCAAGGACGCCGTCTAGAAATGGCACCTTGAGAATAACATCTCTTCATCTATGATTGCAAAACGTATGCAAATAAGGGAAAGTTTTTTCAAATGCATGGAAAGAACATTATTGCTTATACGATTCTCCTTTTTGATTTGTCACAGCTTTCCTTTGTTTCTCATTACTTAATCAGGCTTTTAAAACAATATTAGGATTACCACTTTACCTCAACCATCTCTGTCCTGCAGTCCCCATAGCAAATAAGCAAGGAATGAACAGCTATTTTCTTCCTTTTTGCACCCCCTAAATCTGTTTGAGCTTCAAAGCTGTTTTGATTCTTAACAAGAACACTAACTCATTAAAGTCTGTTGTATAAGCTGTCCCATATGAAGAAATGCTAAAACATGGTGAAGTAAGTGAAGATTTAGTACCAGAAATACCAGAAGATGGGATATAGGAATCCTCTTGTGGATCAGTGGCTATTATCTATCAACAGTTTGGTTCCCCTATCTGTAGAGAATCGCAAGCATCTCCATTAATGCATAGAATGCAGAATAGTTAGGTATAGCTATTTTATGTGTCTGGACTACAGTAGTCGTAAACATAAGGACAAGCCAGATGAGTGTGAGTAAGTAGTATTTAATATTAACTGTTTTTCATAATTTGTTAGCTATATATCATTGTTTTTATTATCTTCACTGTGTTATCTCTGTTGTTTATAATTATTGGTCATAATTTTAAGATCCTACTTTTAGACTTTCTAATTTCAACTGTAATGTGTTTCCTCACCTGCTTCACTTGTTTGAAAACTGTTACGAATGTCAGCTTTTACCTTATGTGAATTACGTGGATTCGGATCTCTTTTCTATGACTAATAGTCCAGAGTTGTGTAAATAATAGTGGGCTTGGAAGCATTTGGAAAGTCAAAAGTCGAGAAAGGGATAAGGGTTCAGTGCTCAAATATAAGTGAAAAATAAATACCTTAGGGAAAAGTGACACTGACGATGTAAAAGCTTTAAATTATTTAATAGTTAATGTTAAATTTTTATATATCAAAATTATCTCACAAAATAACTTGGAAAGACCATATTTCAACTAATTGTATTGTAATTGATAAAATATTGGGACCAGCATATTTAACAACCAAGGCTAAACATAACTGCGAATGCACACACAGTATAATTTCCCATCGTATAAAAATAGAGGTTTTAATATGGCAAGTAAACTTGTGAGTACCAAGTATATTATTCATACCATAGTTCTTTCAACAGGCTGGCAACCAAGCAGTTTGTTGGTGTCTAAAGTTCTGAGTCTCAAATCTGTTATGACGTATGCCACTCTTGTTTGGTGATTTCATAAAGTAAGAAAGGTCATCCATCCCAAAAATTGCACCATAAATTCAAGGTTAACCTCTTCTATGTAGTAGTAGCTTGTATAAGTGCCTACTGATTTCAGGCTTTGAATGAGTCAGTCCAGTTTTACGGTAGCAGTTTCCTTTCGTAGCGGTTGGTTCCTATATGATTTCCCCTTTCATTATATTTGAATTTAATGGTTTCAGTCTTGGTGGAGCTTTTGTTGTTGGAAAAATTGTTTTCATTCTGTGACTCTGCATTCTTTGTGCTAGTGAGTGCGGGTGATTCCGCTGTAGAGGGTAACCGTGTGTGTTGGAGCATATAGCGTTTGCTTGCAAATGGGGGAGGAGTGTCGTTGGGACTCTTTTTAGGGATACCAGGAAGAAAGAAATAGGCTTTGATGCAGGTAATCAATGTGATAGAAAGCGTGTTTGGGTAAAGATCAACTTCTATCCAATCTCTTTTCTTGCTCGAAGTATGTCGAATTCTGTTATGTTTTGAGTTTATGTTGATGTGGCTGGTATTTTGTTTGGGATTCCAGAGTAAAAATTTACAAGATTTTGTGTTATTGCTAGCAAAAGTATTCAGTATTACCCTGTATAGAGTGGCAGCAATGTAAAATAATACCCCTTTTTTGTACTACTTCAAACGGGTATTTCTGAAGTCTGGATAATCTTTTGGAGTCTCGCTGGGTTGCTGTTTAGTGATTTTCTGACAGTTGAGGGTAGAACAAGCAATTAAGATCTGTGGGGTTTTGTACTCTTTATAAACTAGTTTTATTTGACCTATTGGTATTATGAGTGTTTACTCACCATATTGATGTACCAAGTACCGTGATCTGTCTAATTTGAAATCTTGAAAGTCATTTTTGACACTGTCGTATGATTTTTGGTTCCATGTCGTTTATGAGGCTAAGGGCAGTGGACCTGACTGGTCTAGGCCAGCGTGCAATGCAGATTTAGGGCGCCTCCTTCCCTCCACTAGCCTTGGGTAGCTTGTTGGGCAAGTGCTAGCAACCCCTGTACCCCCCTTTACCAGGGTTACGGGACCCCTCCCATGGACTGAAGGTTGCGACAGCCAAGGCAGGCGGCGTGAAATCTTTTGCCAAGTCATTTATGCGGACAATGAAAAGTGAAAATATGCCGGATCGGTCGAGGACCGGATCAACAACGACCGCCGTTGCTACTGGTGACCCTCAGGGTGGTAATGGAAACTATGCTACTGTGGGTCAACGACGGAAGCGGGGTGGAGCACGTGTCAAACAGAGAAGGGAGAGGAGAAAAGTGAGAATGGTTGATGTGAAAGTAGGAACCTTGAATGTAGGAACGATGACAGCAAAAAGCCGAGAGATAGCAGACATGATGAGGAGACGGAAGCTAGGCATACTCTGTGTGCAGGAGACAAGGTGGACTGGAAGTAAAGCCAAGAACATCGGTGATGGCTGCAAGCTATTCTATGTTGGAACAGATAAAGCCAGAAATGAAGTGGGTGTGATACTGAGACAAGAGTATACTAGCTGCGTACTGGAAGTCATCAGGAAATCTGACGGATTGATTGGTATGAAAATTGAACTCGGACAAGAGATAGTCAATGTCATCAGTGCATACGCATCTCAAGTAGACTGTGAACAAAAACAGAAGGATGATTTTTGGAGCGATCTGGTGGATCTCGTTAATGGACTATCCAGCACAGACCGTATCATCATTGGGGCAGACTTGAATGGACATGTTAGAAAAGGTATTGATGGAGATGACCCAATGATAGGAAGCTATGGGTGTGGCCAAAGGAACGAGGAGGGTCAGAGGATCGTGGACTTTGCACTCAGCACGGGAATGGTGGTGCTCAACACCTTTTTCAACAAGAGAGAAAGCCATTTGGTGACCTATGAGAGTGGAAACAGGAAGACCCAGATAGACTACATTTTGTGCAGAAGGTGCTTGCTGAAAGACGTGAAGGATTGCAAAGTTATTCCTGGTGAGCCAGTGGCTAAGCAACACCACGTGATCATAGGAGATTTCGATCTGAAGGGGAAGCACCAAAAAGCAGAGAGAGGCGAACCAAGGATCAGATAGTGGAAATTGAAGGAAACAGAGGTTAGTCAGAACTTCTGCCAAAAGGTGATGAAAAAACTCCCAGGGGAAATCAGGAAACTATCATGGGAAACAGTTTCCAAAGCTATGAGTGGGACAGCTAAGAGCATATTGGGAATGTCATCTGGTCGTAAGAAAGAAGACTTGGAGAGCTGGTGGTGGAATGAGGAAGTCCAGGATGCAATTGCTGGGAAAAAGCAAGCACTGAAGGGATGGTTTAATGCCAAGGATGAGGACAGTAAGCGAAGGTATGATGAAGCCAAAAGATTGGCGAAGGTTGCGGTTTCTAAGGCCAAGAATGATGCATATCAGGAGCTATACTCTAGTCTCCAAGAAAAGGGAGCGAAAAAGGAAGTGTACAGGATGACAAAACAACGAGACAAAGCGACCAGTGATGTACAGCATGTGAGAATGGTGAGAGGAGAAAACGGAAAAGTTTTGACAAACAGGGAAGAGATCTTGAAAAGATGGAAGCATTACTTTGAAGGCTTGATGAACGTAGAGAATCCCAGGGAGAGAAGGAGAGATGAGCTGACTGTGAATAAACGTGAGATACCCGACATTGACAAGGAGGAAGTTAGCAAGTGCATGAAGAAGATGAAAAAGGGGAAGGCGGTTGATCCTAACAACATACCAGTGGAGGCATGGCTAGCCATGGGTGACTCTGGTGTTGAGTTTCTCACTGGGCTGTTCAATAAGATCATCCATGGAGAACCAATGCCATCAGAGTGGAGAAAAAGCACACTAATCCCCTTCAAAGGATAAGGCGATGCATAGAGTTGTGGGAACTACCGCGGCATCAAACTAATAATTCATGCTTTGAAGTTGTGGGAGAGAGTGATCGAGGCGAATTGTCAATATCAGTGGGGAACAATTTGGTTTTATGCCCGGTCGAGGCACCACTGATGCAATATTTGCTTTGTGGCTACTCATGGAAAAGTACAGAGAGGGGCAACAGCAATTAGTCTGCGTTTTCGTAGACCTGGAAAAGGCATACGATAGGATCCCGAGAGAGAAGAGGTGTGGCATTGTATGAGGGCTGCAGGAGTGCCAGAAAAGTACATCGAATTGGTTCAGGATATATACTCAGAGTGTGAGACTGTGGTTAGATGCCCGATGGGTGTGACCACCGGTTTTCGTGTTGGAGTATGATTACACCAGGGATCTACTCTTAGCCCATTCCTCTTTGCCATGATCATGGACAACCTTACAGAAGAAGTGAGAAAAGATGCGCCGTGGACCATGATGTTTGCCGATGACATTGTACTATGTTGCGGTACGAAACGGGAAGCTGAGTGTGAACTGGAAAGATGGCGTAATGCGCTGGAGAGAAGAGGCCTGAGGATGAGTCGAGCAAAGACGGAGTTTCTGTGCCTGAACGACAAAGAAGTGCAAGTGAAAATCACAATGGATGGAAGTGAGATCAAGCAAGTGCAAGAATTTAAATACTTGGGATCGACACTGGATAGTATTGGGGACTGTGACCGAGAAGTGCATAGGAGAGTGCAGGCGGGATGGAATGGGTGGCGAAAGGTGACGGGGATACTTTGTGACAGGAATATGCCAAATAAAATTAAAGGGGTGGTCCATAGAACGGTGGTACGACCAGGAATGATGTATGGCATGAAAACGATTTCATTAACGAAGAAGCAAGAGATGGGAATGGAAGTGAGTGAAATGAGGATGCTACGATTTTCAATTGGAAAGATCAGAATGGACAGAGTGAGAAATGACACAGTACGAGAAACGCTGGGAGAGGCCAGGTTGGGAGATAAGATCAAGGAATCAAGATTGAGGTGGTTCGGCCATGTGATGAGAAAAGATGAGAGTTATGTAGGAAGAAAAATGATGGAAATGGCCCCACTCGGAAAGAGGAAGCGAGGAAGGCCAAAAAGGAGGTTCTCTGATCCGGTGAACGAAGACATGAGAGTGGCAGATTCATCAACCGAGGATACATCTGACAGACAAAAGTGGCGAGCATTGATCCGCTGTGGCGACCTCTAACGAGAGAAGCCGAAAGAAGAAAAAAGAAGTCGTTGATGAGGCTATCGAGAACTAAAATAAATTAGTAACATTTTCTGAGGATAAGCAGATTAAAGTTGCAAAATATTCATCACCAGCAAGTGTCGCTGTTTTAACGTTCTGTTTGCTTAGGTGGTACTATGGTCTAAAAATGTTCGTGCCTATAGTATATTGAGTGTCGGGTATCTTGAAACTTTGAGGAGTACTCATGTATTATTTATCTTTTAGGAGTTTTTTTTGTTTGGAGTAAAAATAGATAGATGGGCAATCTGATGAGACCCTCTTATATTAAAGTGGATTGCACATCTTTCTATTGTTGGTCTTATTCAGGGTTCGGGTTTGACACAGCGTGATCGTACTGTTTATTAATTACAAATAGTAATGTACATGACATGTGCTACAACTACATCCGTCTCCAGGAGAATTTGACAGTGGCACTCTAGTATCACCAAACCACTGATGTGTGTTTGTTTCAGGTTTTAGCCTCGTTTTACCATGCCTTTTTAATTCTGGACTTGGCTGTTCAATTTTCCTTCTCTTGCATTCCTCTAGATGAGTCAGTAATCAACTTGTTTATCAGTTAAGTAGATTTCATTGGTTTAGCTTTAGCAAAAACCTTAGATATAACCTTTCAAATTTCATCATTCTGCAATAAGTCGTAAAGAGTTGTGTACCAATTTTTTTTAACACCTAAAATAAACTTGTTTTTGTACATAACATCGATAATTACTTCATATTCACGTAGAATACTGACTTGCTTAAGCCTGACTTTCCAATCCTGGAAGGTCAGGTACTATGACAAAACATGAAGTGATCAGTAATAAAGAGTTGAGCCTGATATGTCTGTGCAAATTATGAGTAGATACTTCTAATAGTATTCTGATTGTTGGTATTTGAATCTTTCTCCGATCTGTGAACTCCGACTGTATAGAAAATGTGTTGGGTAATTTGCTGACTTTTCAAACAAATTTACTTTTCATTACTTTAAAGGTAGAGCCTTTCGCGGACAAAAAGGTTTGCGGATTTCGCGAGTTTTGGTCAAATCCCCGAAAGTTTGTCCAGCGAAAAATTATGGAGTCCTCGATCCGCGAAAGTTTATGCCCGCAAAGTATTTCAAAATAGGTCATCCGCAAATGTTAATGTCGAAGAACAAAAACAAAAAATTCGAAATTTGATTTTAAGAATATTTTTACTACAATAAAGCAAAAAATACATGTTTAATCCAGTTCAATAACTTCACGAACTTTAGGTCTTGGATGCTTTGAGGACATAACACATTTAACATTCTTGATATTTATTTACAGAAACTGACTTGTTGCTTTATTGCTTTACAAGTATTTTATTGTATTTATTTCCATACTTTTGAAATATTCGTTAATTTATTTTCATTAGAATAAAAAAATATTGTTTTTTTCTTTAAGGAACAATTAGAACTAACCTTTAAAGTTATTAGTTTATTGCTGATTCGCGAAAATTTATACACGCTAAATATTTCAAAATTTGCGCGCCGCAAAAGTTTATGCATTCGAAAAAATCTTAATCCTCTCATCCGCGAAACTTTCTGTTCGCGAAACTTTCTAAGGTTAAAGTAATAAGGATGCAAGAATAGAAAGAGGTAGAAATTCTTAAAATAAAAAATAAACTGTTAATAATGTAAATATCGTAGTTAAAATCACATTCATTTTGCTCAATAACTATTTTGCTTGAAAACACTGCATCAAGACGGTAGAATAAGAAAGCTAAAGTCCTTTGTTTTGATCATTACTGAAATACAAAGCGAGGATAAAAAAGCTCAATACATTTTGTCCTTAGCTGAAGCAAAATAAAAACAAAAATCATAAAGGATTGTTAAAAGCCCATCACTTTTTGTGACTTGCGGTCTAAGACAATTGAAGGCTATACACCAATTCTCTTGGTTTCCAAAGATAACGCGATGGAAATTAAATACGAATCCCCTCTTTTACTCCGAAATGAAACGCATAACTATCTCTGCCAAATACTTCCAATTAATTTAGCCCGAAACTCTGACTGTATTCAATGTTCAGCAGTGGATGCTATGTTATAGCAAAATAACAATATTTTTGCGTATACTATTGAATCGTCTGTTTAGCTGCATTCGAATGACACAATATATTCCTCTATAAATACTGGGTACATGTTGTTTTATTCCATCGATTATTCTTAAAGATATGTGGTTGATGTACCTGTCTTCACACGGGCTCTAAAACTCATAAAAAGCAACCGTACGTAAAGTTGTGACACCTGAAACATTATTTGTAGATAAGGGAAGAATTTTTCGTGAATTTAAAATTACTTTGGCTGCAGCAGCAGTGATAGCATTCGCAAATAATAATTTGGAGAAAGGTTCAACAGAATTTGCGAAGCTGAATAATTGATATCAAATAACTTTAACTCATACATCGTTAGAGCAACTGTCTAAATCTGTCAGACGAAATAGTTCCTATCTTACACTTCTCTGTTGTTTAACGTCGTTAACTAACATAAACTTACTTAATCACACACAACAAATTTTCTAAAACTTCACACATTCCATTATGAGATTTAAAAAACAGTAGCATTTTTTGTCCTAACAGGAGTTTTTAGGCGGTTTTTTTAACCCGACTCATTATGCATGTAAAGCGTCACACTTACCTTTGCTGTACTCACTGATAAGTTCTACATCCTTAGCTTTCCACTCTGCTATTTTCAATGGGTCATTTTGATTCTAAATGTTTAACTTAATCTGAATTCCCTCACTGGAGATAACAAAACGTCGAAATTTGAGTTAGGGTTCTCCCCTTAAAGGTCGAGAACTATTCTTTAAAGAAACTTGTTTTGTGCTAGCTAAGAATTAGTACAGCTAGGTTTGTACATTGTTGTTCATTTATACCTTTTACAAATACGTCAGACATTCATGCCATCTGCCACAAGGTATATAATAGGTCAAGGTATAATAGGAACCAATATGATTGAAATAAATAGTTCTTTTAAAGAGAAAAGATCAAAGTTGATGATAGCTATAAAAACCTTGTATCATTCTGATAACATGTATACTGTTATGAACTATAATTTATTATTATGAACTATTGTTATGAACTATGATTTATTATGAACTATGATTTGCCAAGAACTCTGAACTTCTAATTTGATCTGTTGGACTTCCTGTTGTGATTTGTATTTAGGTCAGCGGTTTCACTGTATCAACCGCCATTTTGTAAACGCATGATGTAGCATCCATTGATAGCTCAGTAAAGCCTAGTTTTTACGGCAATCTTTGTGTCTTTATTCATTGCAATTTACTGAGCTATCATTATTATATATCACATATCATATATTATGGATAAAGTCTTACGGCCAGAGCGTTTAGAGACGAAACCTGACAGTGTTTCAGCGAACAAAGAATGGCTCCATTGGCGCCGAACTTTCGACAATTTTATTTCAGTTTTACACGTCGAGGGCCTCGATAAACTTCAAGTTTTAACGAACTTTGTATCACCGGAAATCTTTCAACACATTGAGGAATCAGCTTCATATGACCAAGCCATGGAAATACTTAATAATTTGTTTATAAAGCCGACGAACGAAATCTACGCTCGCCACTTGTTGGCCACTCGTCGACAACAACCCGGAGAAACATTAGACGAATATTTGTTAGCTCTAAAAACCCTCAGTAAAGACTGCAACTTTAAAACTGTTACTGCGGCTGCCTACTGTGAGGAAAGTATTCGTGATGCATTCATAACTGGCCTTCAATCCAACGCCATCCGCCAACGACTTTTGGAAAATACAACGCTTACTTTAAAGGTCATGTTTGATCAAGCTCGTGCACTGGAGTCGGCCATGCGAAGCTCTGAATCATATGCTACTCCTCAACCTTCCTTTAATGCAGCTATGCCTACAACTCATGTAGTTCCACGACCAGACACAAGTCCTGACCACTGCATATCTGCTGCTGCTCGATCTGAAGATCAGAAGTGTTTCTTTTGTGGAAACAGCAAGCACCCTCGTTCACGGTGTCCTGCGCGTGAAGCTACTTGCAACAACTGCCAAAAGAAAGGGCATTATGCAAAGGTGTGTCGAGGAAAATCTCAAAGGCTTTCTGCTGCTACCACTTCAGTAATACTTGCATCTACTTACCCAAAAGCTCCAGAATCACTAGTAAAATCCTCTGCGACAGTAACTGTGAATGATCACCCTGTGGAAGCTCTTTTTGACAGTGGAAGCAGTGAAAGTTTTATCGCTCCATGTCTAGTAGAATCAGTGTCTATACCCCTCCATCCTTGCTCGGGTACAGTATCTATGGCTTCCACCGGATTTTCGACCCAAGTTCAAGGCTTCTGTGTCGTTGATCTCACCTACCAAGGGTATATGTACAAGAATTTTCGTCTATCTGTGTTACCTGGACTTTGTGCTGGTCTTATCCTGGGACTGGATTTCCAGACACAGCATGAAAGTATTATCTTCAATTACGGTGGACCCAAACCACCTTTGACTGTTTGTAACCTTACAACTTTAAAGATTGATGCACCAGAACCATTTGCCAATCTGTCACCAGACTGCCACCCAATCGCTACCAAGTCCCGTCGTTACAGTCAAGAGGACTTAGACTTCATTGACAAGGAAGTTAAACGATTACTTCAAGAAGGTATTATTGAGCCAAGTATTTCCCCTTGGCGTGCTCAAGTGGTCGTCACAAAAGATGAAAACCACAAGAAGAGGTTGGCTATTGATTATTCCCAAACTATCAACAAGTTTACTTTCCTCGATGCATTCCCTTTGCCAAGGATAAGTGACCTAGTCAACCATATCGCCCAGTACAGAGTTTTCAGCACGATTGACTTACGCAGCGCCTACCATCAAGTTCCCCTCAAGGAGGATGACAAGCCCTATACAGCATTCGAGGCCTGCAACTGCCTATATCAGTTCACTCGTCTTCCATTTGGAGTCACAAATGGGGTGGCCTGCTTTCAGCGAGAAATGATGAAATTTGTCCAAGAGGAGAACCTTAAAGCTGTCTTCCCATATCTAGATAACATCACCATTTGTGGTAAAGATCAAGAGGACCATGATGCTAATCTAAAGTTGTTTCTTGAGGCTGCTCAGCGAAAGAACATTACGTACAACAATGATAAAAGTGTCTTTTCAACCCAATGTCTACCTATTCTTGGATATGTTATTGAGTATGGCACTATCCGTCCCGATCCTGAACGCCTCAGACCATTGCGTGAGCTTCCTGTACCACATGACTCAAAGACCTTAAACAGGTGCTTGGGACTATTTTCATACTACTCACAATGGATCCCTGCCTATTCTGATCGCATCAAGCCCATAACTTCCTGCAAGTCATTCCCGCTGAGCCTGCAGGCAGTAGAAGCATTCGAAAGCATAAAGAGCACTATAGAAGAAGCTGTAATTACATCTATCAATGAGGATCTTCCCTTTGAGGTAGAAACAGATGCCTCGGATGTCGCCCTGGCTGCCACACTTAGCCAGCAAGGTCGTCCAGTAGCCTTCTTTTCAAGAACCCTTCAAGGCAGCGAGCTCAAGCATGCAGCTATAGAGAAGGAGGCACAAGCTATTGTGGAGTCCGTACGACATTGGAGGCACTTACTCACTGGAAGGCATTTCACACTAAAGACTGATCAAAAGTCAGTGTCTTATATGTTTGACAAGCAGCACAAGGGCAAGATTAAGAATGATAAAATCATGAGATGGAAACTTGAACTTTCATGCTATAGCTTCGACATAGTTTACCGTCCAGGCAAGGATAACATTCCTGCTGACATTTTCTCTAGAGCTACATGTGCTGCCTCTCAGTCTCAGGAATCTGCACTACGCAACCTACATGATGCCCTCTGCCACCCAGGCATCACCAGAATGTGGCATTTTGTTCGATCAAAGAATCTTCCGTACTCCCTCGAGGAAGTAAAGCAAATTACTAATTCCTGTGCAATCTGCAATGAATGCAAACCTCAGTTTCATCGGCCGCCAAAAGTACCTCTTATAAAGGCTACACAACCCTTCGAAAGGCTTAACGTTGACTTCAAAGGACCATTACCAACCACTAACAAGAACAAATATTTCTTGAACATTGTTGATGAGTTTTCCAGATTCCCTTTTGTTTTCCCTTGTGCTGATGTGTCAACCCTGACAGTAATCAGATGTTTGACTTCACTTTTCTCCATTTTCGGAATGCCAGCATATGTTCACTCAGATCGTGGTTCAGCTTTCATGAGTCGGGAGCTACAAACCTTCCTGACAGAGAGAGGAATTGCCACCAGCCGAACTACCAGTTATAATCCTACAGGAAATGGCCAAATCGAAAGGTATAATGGGACTGTTTGGCAGGCAATAACTACATGTCTGAAGTCTAGAAGTCTACCCATAAAGCACTGGCAAGATGTTCTCCCAGATGTTCTTCACTCAATCCGCTCACTGTTGTGTACAGCAACCAATGAAACCCCTCATGATCGTTTCCTTGGTTTTCCAAGAAAATCTTCTTCTGGCACTTCTGTACCCTCATGGTTAACATCTCCGGGGCCTATATTCCTTAAACAGCACGTCCGCTCAAGTAAGTTTGACCCCTTGGTAGAAGAAGTGGAACTCCTCCAGGCAAACCCTCACTATGCTCATGTTCGGTACCCAGATGGAAGGGAGACAACGGTGTCGACGAAGCATCTTGCACCCTGTGCTCAGTCGAGGGTACCTCAGCAAAGTGACACAATCAGCAGAGACAGTCACTTAACACAAGACCCGCCTCTGACAGAGTCAGGAGCTAGTGATGATGTTCTTCCTTCAACTCCTACAACAAGCTCACCAGGCAACCTGGTTGACTCCCAATCCTTGCGTCGTTCCGAGCGTGTCCATCGTCCTGTGGATAGACTCAATCTTTAAAGAATGGGGTGAATGTTATGAACTATAATTTATTATTATGAACTATTGTTATGAACTATGATTTATTATGAACTATGATTTGCCAAGAACTCTGAACTTCTAATTTGGTCTGTTGGATTTCCTGTTGTGATTTGTATTTAGGTCAGCGGTTTCACTGTATCAACCGCCATTTTGTAAACTCATGATGTAGCATCCATTGATAGCTCAGTAAAGCCTAGTTTTTACGGCAATCTTTGTGTCTTTATTCATTGCATATACTCCTAACCATATTTTATCGTTATCAGCTAAGGTATAGACTGTAACACCCAGTTCAAATGTGATCACTTCTGGTTTATTGTTTAGATTTTTAAATAAAAGGTAATAATGAACAGCGGAGTGGAGAATAGCAAATCAAATAATCAAAAACAAATAATGTATGCTAGCCCTCGTAAACTTTGCGCTCGTACAAAACATGAAATGTATTCCACATACCGTATGTCAAAAGCTTTTTTCCTGAAAACATATACTTCTGTCTACGCTGAAATTATCTCAATGCCAATAGTACAAACTGACATTTTACTACTGCAGAAGGAATCCAGACCTGAAACAATGGACGGAGGAGACAGACTGTGGAGATCTCGAAAGGTTACAGTCAAGTGATCAAAAAAAAGCCCTTGAAGTCCTTTAAAAGCAGTCAAGATGCCGATGCTCTAAAAAAGCACTCAGAACGTTATGTGTAAAAAGAATTACAAATGAGCTTCTCCAATCAACGATGACAAAATATCGCAAGTCAACGCAAGAAGAGGCTAACAGATATTTACGACTCATGATGCGATGACAACTCCACAGGAGAATTAAAAGGTCCTCGCTTCTGAATCAGTACCCTTTACAAAATGTTATGGAAATTGTCAATTATTCCATTTTCTGTTTCTGATTGACTCACTAAGAGTATCCAGTTACGTTATTTTTGTTATAAATTATTCATATTGTCAGTTGCTGATACAAATTAAGGGTGAATAACGGTGTTCGAATTAACAAAATTCGTTATATAGGACAGCATATACGATAGGACAACATAAAAAACAATATGCAAATGTGGTTAGCTAGAAGGTTTCAATGAAGCTGTTTCATCTTAAGAAGAAGAATTACTTATCACTTTGTTGTACTGATGATAAAGAATATGTCCATATTCTGTAAATTCATGGAGCCAGGTAAAAACAAAAGATATAAGAGTTGCATTTGTTAAGGAGTTCGTGTTGTCTTAGGCTGACAATATATGATTTCAATTCAGAGAATCTACCGCTCCGGACCTCTTTTTTTAAAGCTAATCTGTAACCATAAAATAAGGGAAAAAATTTTGCGAGTGAAAGTGGCAGTTAGGAAGATACATGGTCGTATTCGTATTAATGGCAACATTTACTGCTGATGCAGACTTAAATTAAAAGACAACAAGATCACAATTGTATCTTTATTCTGATTATCAGAGAAAAATAGGCAGTGTATGGAGCTACAAATTGCTGATATAAGCTGTTTTTCGACCAACTCAGATCTTATTAGTATTCCAAGTTGCCATTGAGCTCAAAAATCTGAAAACATGTCTTTCTTTTCACTTTTACATTGTAATTTAGACAGTAAATTACCTTTGAAAACCACGAGTTTGTTTAAACGTAAATATGCTTATAAACAAACATAGAAAAACATGTACTGTATCTTCTGTTTTAAACGCTGCCCTTCAACAAACTTCTTTTCATCTGATTGCAGCATCTTCAACTTAGAAAATTCACACGCAGTAAACGACATTTGTTGGGGAAAAGGCCTAAATGATATTATTTTGAAACTTACTTCAGGTGTATTTAAAATTTTTCTTCTTTAAACAAATTCTTTGATGCCTAAAGATAATTAAATAGGATGCATTTCTGGTATTGTTTGTTTAATTCTTCATGTTGCATGTTTTATGCGCAATGTTTATGTATTACAGTGGTTGGCCCAAGTATTGCCTGCGCTTAAAAATGTAGTCTGGTAACAATATCCAATTCCATGGATTGAGAAGCTTATTAGGAAAAGTGAGGCCTTAAAAGAGTAAGTGTGGAGTGAGATATCCCTTGCTGATTTAAAATATGCTTTGAGAAAATCAAATAAGTGGAAATAGCCAGGAAAGGAAAAGGTACCCATCCTTATCTGATTGTATTTAATTAACCTCGTATCAGACCTAGATACAACTTTTGTTTCTTATTCTTTTTTTCTTATTTTACACTGCATGGCTTAAACACTTTCGTATCATTAGAAATTTCGTATGGTTTTGTTTTCCTTAGTTTCATTAGATGAAATAAACGACTCCGTCTAATAAATACGGCACCTCAAAATGTGTATCTCCTTAGAAGTAAGAGTTTCAGGGAATTCCTAAATATTTTACTTTAAGAAATCCAACGGTTAATAACTTTTCGTGAAACCCTAGTAAGGGGCGAAAAACGTTACCCCCTTTGCTCTTCGTGATATCATTAATAAATGTATTTTTATTTTCAGAAATGTCAGATTTAACTAATGCGAACTGTGCAGTGAAAAAATACATAGAAGTATTGGCATGATTATTCATTTTATAGCAAGTAAACTATGTGTTGTACCTGAACAACTGGTGTTGTCCTCGATCATTTTAAATATGTAAAAGATTTCAGGCACAGCTATGTTAATTTTTTTATGACGAAAGGGTAAATTTAGTACTGTCATGATAACATGTACATTATACACTGTTGCAAGCTCATTACTTAACATTTGTAGAAACAACCTGCTTTATAAAAATTCACTGCCTCTGATGGAAAGTGAAAACTGAAAATAAATACGTTGTTTATTAATATCAGCATTGGAATTTGTCTTAAGTAACTAAGCGATATAAATAGAAAAAAGTGTGAAAAAACAGAATTAGAAAAAAAAACAAGTTAGAATACGTCAAAAAACCAAAGGTACATCGGAAAAGCCTTCAATAAAAATCCAGTAAATATGCTGGTGTTTATCACTTTGACAATATAACGTCATTCAGTGCGTACTCTATGATTCTTTCAGCCCAGCTTCAATATTTTTGAAATTATTTGTGAGTTGTTTCTCTGGCATACAGTGTATGTGGTACACTAACGAGTTTGTGTCTGTTTCAGAGAAAAAATATAAAGAGGAAACTTAAATTAAGAGAAAGGACGACGAAAAAGATCTGATATAATTTGTACTACAAGGGGTTCCGGGTTTGTAAAATTCGAACTTCCTAAAAAACCGTAATCTATACTCTATACAAAATTTAACTTCACAATTTTCTGACAAAAGCTTCATGAACATCATTATCTGACTACAAAGTTCTGATATATACAAAAAAATAATTTTTTTTTCTAATTTTTTGGGAAAAATTTTGACTTTTGAGGATTTAGTGCGAATGTCATAGTTACTATTTAGTTACTATCAGACACATCCCTCTCGTTCTCATAGTCTGTGTTATGATCTTCATCTTCGTAGATTTCATTTGCAACATACTCGTTTTCCTCCTCAAGCTCCAGCAACATTTCGTTTACCTCTAAGATTGCTTCTATAGGGACAGCACGATTCAAATTCTTATCACGCAATCATGAGTGAAGCTTCTGGTAAGCACCATACCATTCGATGTATCTGATTATGAATGCTGGTTTTGCTACTGACTTCCAGGTTTCAAATACCCACTGGCAAATCGTTTCGTAAGATGCACGGCGACGTTTTCCCTCCTAGATGAACTCTTCAGTACCATTTGCGATACAATCTGCCAATGGCTTATTGACATGCCTATGAAAAAATTGGAGCAATGGAGTCATACCACCATCGATGGTTTTACATTCTGTGTTGTATCTCGTTAAAAATTCAGGCACATCTCCCAAATGAGATTTGGCAGAACCCATGGTCAGAAGAGATTTTTGCTGTTGGAAAAACCATCCTGGTCGGTTTTTCTACTGTTCGGGACCGTAGAGATTTCGCATAGTACTTCTCTCCATTGTGCCTCCGTTTGTGCCTTCAATTGTCATTCCTTTAGGGAATTTACCTTTTGGGGCCTTGGTTAGGTTTTTAAAAATGACAATCGGTGGCAAGAATAATCCTTCATCAATTTTGCGTACTCCAGCAGTTAACACAGCGGTAAATCGCAATTTTTCATTGCCAGTTGTTTTAACTTTCACTGTTTTCACCCCTTTTAAATCAAAAATGGTGGAAGATGGCATGTTGAAATAGCACGGGGTCTCATCCATATTCATTATACTTTTAAAGTCATCCAAAGATTTCATCGCAGCTAAAAATGTATCACAACGTTCAGGGGCATCAGCAGGAATTTTCTGTCCAATACCTGTAACACGTCGAAATGATAAGTTATTCCGTCTAATCATTCGACGCAGCCATCGAAAAGAAGCAGAAAAGTGCTCATTATTGCCTGGATACATGGTTTGAAATAAAACTAACGCCTTTCTACTTACCCGCTTACCAGTGACAGAGTTCCGTTTACTTCTCTCTTCTTTGACGCAGTCAAATAAAGCAGATTCAAGTAATGGAAATCTAGCTTTTGATTGTATAATCCTTCTTTTCGTTCGTATATTTATTCATGGAGTAAAAGCAGTAGACTTGAAAGCTTCCGTTTGTTTGCTCCATCGCTGCAAATTTTTCCTTGGAATACCTACCTGTCTAGATGCTTCTCGAATTCCGACTTCGATGGCTTTTTCTACTGCTTTTCTTTTATCGTACAGAGAATAGCTTTTTCTCGTGGGGTTGTCTTCCATGTTTAAACAATTCCTTTCACGATAAAACAATTTAAATTTTGCTTGAAGTTTCGTCGTGTTGTGAGTGTATTCCAATGTTTTGATTCGAAATTTATGTTTCACCTGTTATGATTACATTCGAATTTAGAATACAATGTTATTATTCAAAATTTATGATATGGTCACATTTGAGCGATTATATCTGGTGTAAAATTTTTGGCAAATGTTACATGAGAAATCTGGAGGAATCTGCAATGGCGAGAGCAACTTGGTGTCATCCCTGTGTATTTGAGTTTAACTGTTTTATTACTATACATCACGTAAAGGCATATGTACCCCACATATTCAAGAGGAGCTGACTTGTGAAAGAGAGCCTGGAAATCAACACAATGAACATGCCGTGAAAGTTCTGAAGGATGGCGAAGTTGTTGGACACATCCCACAACAATTTTCTACGACGTGCACCCTGATTTTGTTGTCTGGCGGCTCCATGAAAGTTTGCGTGACAGGAAAACGAGAAAACAAAAGAGGAAAGGGACTAGAAGTGCCCTTGTTTAGTGACTGTCAAGTTATCGGAGCATATTTTGTCAAAAGTAGAGCCTATTAAAGACTTATGTAAAAGACTTATGTAAAGGACAAATTATATATATATATATATATATATATATATATATATATAGATATATATATACTCAAGCTACATACAGTACTGTTTCGATTTTCATAAAGCATATATATATATATATATATATATATATATATATATATATGCTTTATGAAAATCGTCTTATTTATGTTATTTCTCACTGTCGATATAGGAAAATTTATATTTTAAAAACTGGGCCGGATAGAGGCGCCACGGCGCTTATATCTGTATATAAGCGCCGGTGCCTTTATATGAGCAGCGCCTTTATGCGAGATTATAGGGTATGTTTATATATAGGTATATGTGTGTATATGGTTACGTAATAAATTGAATTATTCAAATAGATTGTTAGATAGGTCAAAATGATTAGGTAAGATTTAAAGGTTCGTTAAGGTAGGTAGTGTAGTCTAGATAAGCTAGACAGGTTCCAGAGGCTTGGCGCCCTCTGCATTTATAAGATATCAACGTCTTGTATGATCAAATTGAAGCAGCAATTAAAAATGTACCAAAGAGAGATCATCTCTTTGTTATGGGCGACTTTAACTGCAAAGTAGGAAATCTACACAACAACTACCGTGAAGCAATTGATAAGTTTACTATTGGTGAAGCTAATGAAAGAGGTGAACAATTAGCAGAATTCTGTACAAGAAACAACCTGTTTACAACAAATGCTAAATTTTGTAAAAGAACACTTCATACTTGGATTTTGCCCAATCGTAGGAATAGAAATCAAATTGACTTCATTCTCATCTCATTCTTGATAGCATAGTTCTCAATGTACCCTACATATCTGATAACAGAATGGAACGAACTAAAATAAGAATATGTTTTTACTGGCCAAAGCACAAGCCAAATGCAAGAAGATACAACCTTGAAACACTGATCACTACTGCCAGGATACCATTTCATCTTAAACTTGCGACAGAGTTAGTGCCCTTAGCGAAGTATCAGAACCAGAAGATATTTTTAATGAAATCACAAGTTGGATATTCAAAACAGAAATATTACCACATCAACAGCCCTAATCTAATCAATCGATGTCAACAAACACGAAAGAAGCAATTAAACAGAAACATAAAGCAAGGAAAAAGCATGGGCATAAGTCTGCTGAATACCGAACAGGCAAAAGTAAAGCTAAAACAATGGTCCAGCAAGACCGTCTGAAACAAATTCAAGACGAAATCGATAAAGTAACTACGTTTCCGCCTCACAAACAATGTTATGCTGCCCTAAAAAGACTACAAAGCAAAAAAAAAACCATATCAGTTGAGGACTTGAAGACAAAAATGGTAACATGATAACCGATAAGAACAAAATCGTAGAACGTTGGGCTGAATTTTATGAACGATTGTATTATGGCACACCCATCTGATAGTAATACTGATGAGTCCCAGGATGATCCAGTGCCAACAATTAAAAAAGTTAAGTTGAAAATGGCATTCACGACTTGGAAGTTAGAAAAAGTGCTGTATTTGATTGTGTATCTTCTGAATAAATAAAACCAGGCGGACAGTCCCTTGTGAAAGCTCTTCTACACCAATACAAACAGATACTAAGAACAGGAAAAATACCAGAAAGGTTCAAACAGGCATTGATTGTGGTTATTTACAAGGAAGGTAGTAGGATGGAGTGTGAAAATTATTGCCAAATCAGCCTATTGAGTCACATTTACAAAGTTTTTATGGGCACAATTGCGACTCGTGTTAAGAAGGACCTGTATGCCTCTTTTCCCTCATCACAGGCAGCATAGCAACAGGGAAGAGAAACAATAGAACAAGTTATTGCCTTGAAGCAAATTATTGAGAAGTCAACAGAGTTCAATAGTCCTGTGCATATTGCATTAATTGACTTCAAAAAGGCCTTCCATAGCATAAAACTGGAAAAACTGTAGAATATCCTTGAAACAACAAATAAAAATAGAGGATACATCAACATCTTAAAACAAACGTATGATGATTCCACGGTACAAATAAAAACTGACATCGGAATCACCAGGTCATTTAAAATTCTGAAAGATGTCAACCAAGGGGGTATTCTTTCAGCATTGCTGCTCTGTGTGATGATAGCCACGGTAATAAGGAAAGCTGAGTCAGAGTGTATTCCACTATCAGTAGCAAACTAATTTCAAATCCTTCTTATGCAGACGACATTGCATTTACAAATAACTCTCAGGGAAGAACTTCAAAAATTTCTTGACTGCTTAGTAAAATACTCTGCTAAAGTTGGACTTTTTATCAACATTTCAAAAACAAAATGTATGACAACCCATCCACACAGCAATCTTGATCTCAGAATGAATGGCAGTACCATAGAGCAAGTATACAATTTTTTATATGTTGGGCATAAACTCACTTCCACTAATGATGGATTAATATCTGTTAAACACAGAATAAATTTAGGATGGGCGGCCTTTCCAAAAAAATAAACTGTTATTGACTTCAAAAATAGTACCATATTACATGAAAGCCCGTATTTATAAAATGTGCATACTCCCAGTTGTACTTTGTTGTCTGGAGTGCATTAACTGCATAACTTCCTTGTTGCTGAAAATAGAAACATTTTAAAATCATATAATGAGATTCATGACTGCCAGAAGACTCACAGATCACATCCCAAATAAGAAACTCTTTAGGATCACAACACTGACACCAATCATTCCAGTACTCAAGAGCAAGGTACAAAAACTCTTTGGGCACATCAAAAGGTCTGATACAGGATTATCTAAGACATATCTAGAAGGGATGGGAGAAGGAAATAGAAAACGAGGACGGCCGTGCAAACGCTGGCTTGACAACATTTACGTTTTGGTCACAGTTAGCTTTCGACCAACTTAATATTTACAGAAGACCGAAATCAATGGAAAATACATTCACATGTTAATGCGCAATCTGGATTAACTGGAGACAGCGTCACATGCTGCGTTAAAAACACCTCTTTCCTATTATATGCCTCTGTCGGTACTAACCAGCATTTATTAAAATTTTTGACAAAAGGAATATAAAAGATATAGTCTAAAAATTTTTATACTTTCTGTTTGCCAAGGAATGCATTTTTAGGTCATTGGGTTATAGCGGAAATGGAGGTGTTAAGAACTTTGTTTATATTTCTCTAACTAGCCATGAAGAATTAGAGCTTTCTTTTGAAATGTTAAACTGTATAAGGATTTAATTGAAAATTAAAGATAACATGTCAAACTTACGTTATTTGTTCATGCAACGTATTTGTGTGAAATATTATAGCTAATTAAAAGATAAAATCATCACTTAGAACTTGGTACAGATAACTAGAAAGTGCAAAGATGATGTGACGTAAGAGCAGAATTTTCATATCAGAACTGGAGCAGACTTGTTACAACACTGTGCGTCATCTCCGTTCCAGAATTCCAAAAAGAAATCGTAAAACCTGTACTTAGTAGCATAACCAGTACTTTGTATCAACATGATTCAGCATATTTTTAGGTATAATTCAAAAGAAAATTTTGTTATAATATTAGTAGGTTACAAATAAACTGTACTCAGTAGTTATGCTACTTATTGGACTAAAAAGTTGATTGCATCTAGTTTACTAACAGGACTATCGTTTTATTGTGTGAATACAATTGTTGGTTGTCTGTGTTTTTAATGAAAAAATGAAAAGAATTAAACTGGACATCTCTGAGGATAGATGATCAAAAAATATAGACAATCGAATAAACAAAGATCAATCTTATGCTTATCATTTTCCAAAGCCTCTTCTCGCATGTCATGCTTACAATATAATTGTTCGGTGCAACAACCATCCCACACTTTTTGCAAATATGATAATCATTCGTTATTCTATTAATACTATAGAGCACAGTTCAAGTTCTTTCGCAGGTAATTCTTAAGGTATTTTACTTTCTACACCCTTCCTATTTATATTTTTCGCATTGGACTGGAGTGTCACAAACAGAGCGTCTGAAACTTTGCGCATTTTTTACCTCATTGCTCAATCTCAAATGGAATAAATATAGTTCAAACTGGGATTTGTAGCGTGCTTTTAATGAAAAAGTAGTCTCATGTTATCAAGCAATCAAGGTCTTATAAAGCGAAAAAAGACGTTTATTCATTTGCAATTAAAATAAAATATTGTTTCTGTCGTAAAACAAAGCTCGATTCATGCTGCATAAAAATTGGTTAAGATCGATATGGTGTCAGAAAGGAGAAAAGAATGTTGATAAAAAACACACAAATGCTTGGTGCAAAGCATATACGACTTAATGGAGCTGTCGGACTGTAATTGGACGAACAACATCAACAATTGTTGATGAAATGGATTTTGGAGAAATTACTTCCTGCCTCTTTCTCGAAAATTTATAATGCTGAAAACAAAGTCCCTATTTCAATGAAAAACACAGTGAACCTGCAGGTAAAAACTTTTTTCTTGATAGCAGAGCTTTGATAACCTTTTTTACATAAAATAGACTATTGCCACGTCGAATAACAATCACAGCCCCAAATGATCAGGTGCATGTGGATGATAAAATAACTTTGTACATGTTAAAGTTTTCAAGACTACTAGACAAATTTTCTTATGAGCTGGGGTATGTTATTGCTATGGATGAAACATCCGTGTGGGCTGATACGGACTCCAACATAACCATCAATGAGCCAGGAAGCAAGAAATTCAATTTAAAACAACCAGTCAGTAGAAGATCAGAGTATATATTTGCCTAACAGCGAGAGAAACCAGAAGCAAAATAAAACCTTTGATTGCATTTTCTGTTTCAAAACTTAAATGTAAATCGTTAAATGACAAATTTAAACAAAGTTCAGTTTTTTCAAAAGGGTATGAACAATGAGAAGCTAAAAATCCAATGATTCAAATCGGTCCTTGGTATGTTTTCCTTTTCACGTAGATTGTTTACAAGGATATTTTTTGCAGCCTGCATGACTGCAGAGGTTCGAGAAACTGTAAAATTTGTTAACACAGAAGAGGTTCTTGTGCCAGATGGATGAATTGAATACGTAAAGGTCCTTAATAATGTATTGTGGGGTAAATCATTTAAAACTGTAATAGCAAATAAATGTGATGGCTGGTTGGCTGTAGGAGTATACATAGAGGCTGGTTATCTTAAAGCTCTTCGGGGAAGAAAATTGGTCAACTGGTCGAGTCGTGTGATTCTTCAGAGAAAGAAATGTTGGTGAGTTTGTTTAAATGATGTGCACTTATATTCCCGATTGATGATAGTCAAAGCGATTCCAGAAAGGAAGGACAACCATACGTTCCGGCTGTTAAATGTTCCGGAAACATTTTGCTAAATAACCCATCATTTTTCAACACAACAAATCGATTTGTGAACATTACGGATTCTGACGTAAAAGATCCCAATGATACACAAAATTTGCTATCACTATTACCATGGTACTATACCGTTTATTACAAAAATGTTCGCAGATATATTTATTTGTATACAATGAAAACCCTGGTATAAGTTTTTAATTAATCACTTTTTTCTAATGAACTTCCATTTCTAATCAACACCCTTCAAAAGTTCAAAAAACGTATTAACAGCCCAGGCGATAAATAGATCGGATACAGTGAGTTAGATAACTTAGATGGGTTGATTAGGTTAGATAAGGAAAATATGTTTAATGATTAGACAGATTATACATGTTACATAGGTTAGGTAGGTTAGATTAACTGGACATGTTGGATAGGTTGAAAGGGTTAGATATGGTAAATAAGTTATATAAAATGGATAGGTTAGATTGGTTACGTAGGTTAGACAGGTTACAAAGGGTCGACAGGTTAGATAGGCTATATAGGCTTCATCGGTCGGATAGGTTAAAGAAGTTAAACAAGTTCAATTAGGTCCAGATTAAGTGCGGGGCATAACGGGCTCTGGCCCTGGCCCTGGCCCTGGAACACCAAACAAGAGGAGGTCTACCACCTGTAAGGAGTTTGCAATTTGAACTCGTCAGACATGGTTAGCATGGAAAGGTACACAATGTTGTCTTCAGACAACAAGCGGTACCTATTATTGACGGCTTCAGTTTAGTCATGGCATCGCTTTCACTGCTACACAGAATAGCTTTTTTCAATTGGTTGTCTCACTTCTGGCCTGCATGAAAGTGCCACATTTGTTAAATTTTTTCTATTAGTGCTATAGGTGAGCTGCATCCTGACATTAAATATCAGTATAGAAATGTATTAACAATCGTCTACAATTTCTACTACCTATTGTAATGATCCCCTTTTGTTGTGTAATCCCCTCGGACAGTTCGAACCTTAATGGTTCGAACTGTCCGAGCAGCAATGTAGAATGTAGATGCCCCCTCCCTGGAAGACCACATCATCAGTTTCGTTTGGTCGTTTTTCTATTTCTGTACTCATAGTAAGTTGGGCTTGGTTCCCTGGATGGTGTAATATATACGGGATTTGTAAGGCAGTTTATATAGCTTTATGTGGTACAGAATTGATTTTTTTAGCTTTTGATAAAGTAAGTATTGTTTTGGCTGTTCCTCTTTGCTATTTGCTTTGAGACTTGTTAGTACGACTGCCCCTTAAACCATAGCCCAGGTTATCAGGGGCAAATAGAGCATGGGCCCTCCACTGCTTTGTTGTGTGATCTTTTTACTCAAATCTGTCTTACTTAAGTATTTTAAAAGAGATTAAAATCTCTGTAGCTAAAGTTTACATCTGCTATTGTTCATTGTTCTTTGATAATAACTAAGTTTCCACTGTCTAAATGTCATGGTAGCATGTTTTACGCTGTCACCCCCTCCCCCTCCTCGACACACATTTTCCTTTTCGTAGTGTGGAGCCTGAGTTTAGTTAAGTGTCACTACCGCTACGCTATATTGTCATTTAGTTTATTTTTAGGTTACCAACATGTACAGTCATGAAGGAGACGGACACAGAAATCTTACTACAACATGTCTGGGGTTTCTTGAGAGAAGTAGGAGGAAGGAACCAGCAATGAAATCAACAGAAGAAGTAGTAAAAGTAAAAATATCGGACCTGTTCTTCACTGACCCATAATATTGCTGACGATGCTCAGAAAGATCCTGGCCATCTGCATGATAAGAACAAGCAACAAAATTCAGAAAGAAATCCCCATCACTCAAGCGGTTTACCAACAAGGCCGTAGTACCACAGAGCACGTATTCAGTACGAAAATCATGGCTGAAAAGGCGATAACATCTGCCAACTATGAGACAAATATACTACCGCTCGACATGTCAAAAGCGTTCTACACAGTCGACCGAGGAATGTTATTCAAAGAACTGCAGAAAGTACTAGATGAAGATGAACTGATGAACTACACATAATATCGATAATGTTAAAGGACGTAAAACTACGAGTTCTGTATGGAAAAACAACAGGAAACGCATTCACAACATATGCGGGGGTCCCACAAGGGGACTGTTTAAGCCCCATACTATTCACATTATATCTAGCCAAGGCTTTGGAACAGGAAGATAGCGAAACACCATACCACCTAGAAGAACATAACTACAGCAAAAAAGAAAACAGCCTACATGACCATAATTACAGTCAACCAACGGAAAAAACGATAGCTCAACAGTATGCAGACGATATAGGATATATATCAGAAAATACTTCAGTTAATAATAACATCAAAAAGACAGTGCCAATAAAATTAAAAAAGAGAAAATTGTGTGTACATGAGACAAATACAGAAGAATTTAAAATTAAAAGCAAAGGAGNGAAAAAACGATAGCGCAACAGTATGCAGACGATATAGGATATATATCAGAAAATACTTCAGTTAATAATAACATCAAAAAGACAGTGCCAATAAAATTAAAAAAGAGAAAATTGTGTGTACATGAGACAAATACAGAAGAATTTAAAATTAAAAGCAAAGGAGGACAAGAATGGAAAAAGTGCAAATACTTAGGAAGCATGCTCGACACCAGGGAAGATACGAAAAGAAGAAAAATGCTAGCCACAGCAACATATAGACAATATCAATACCTGCTTACAAGTAAGAAATTATCATTCAGAACAAGAATCAGGCCCTTCAACACTTATGTGGAAAGCATATATCTATATAATAGCGAACTGTGGACTCTGACCAAGAACTGTGAGAAAAAGATTGGTGCTTTCCAAAGAAGTCTCATAAGAAAAATGCTAAATATAAAATGGCCAAATAAAATAAGGAATGAAGAGCTATATGAAAGATCAAAAGTAAAGAAATGGACCGAAAAGAAAAGGGAAAGAAGACTCAGATGGCTAGGACACATGTTACGCCTGCCAGAAAAAAACCCGGCAAAACAGACCCTTGCAGAGGCTCTGAAAACTTCAAAGAAGCCAAGAGGCAGACCGGAAACCACCTGAATCTCAATGACTAATGCACAATTAGCAGAGAAAGGCCTGTCAAAAATTGGAGATACAAAACTAGAACAACAAGCTAGAGACAGAATAAGATGGAGGAAGATAACGAAAAACTGATCTTACAAACTCTTAAGTATATGAATTTTAGCGCAATGTCGACAATCAACCCTTCTCAATTTGCGGACTCAGTTTAAATGTGTCATATAACTGAAAGTATAGTCAGTGGTGTACTTAAACTGGGTACATGGTTCTTAACATAGTCCATTTGGCAAACATATTACAATACCATCTCAAATATTAATCAAACAGTGTATTATATATATTACACTTCTTTAGCAACTCAGAGTTTAATGCATATCAATCAATCAACAGGCTACAACTGAACTAAACTTTGTCACTGCCTTTAAAAATATGGGAGAAAAAGAAAAGAAAAAGTCAGGGTTTCGCAGGAAATAATAATAGCGATAGTTGGTCTATTCACACATGCACATAACGGTATAAAATGAAATTAAAAAATAAAATAAAACTATATATACAGGATAAAAGAAATATATCTTTTCCATTTTGGAGTCTCGTGTGTGAGTTTAGGTAAGATGAAAGTTATTTGTTTCGGTGGTGGCACTTGGTGTCCAGCTCATTTCACTTGACAGAAGTCCCTTAGGTTGGGATCTTATTATTTACAATATACAATGTGCAATGTGCTTTGATATTTTCAGAAAGCAGTGCATTCTGATCGAAAATTCACGAGACTGGTAGTTTAAAACAATTTTCTGTTTCTTCTACAAAAGTTTGCTACATACACTCGGCTAAAAATTAATTTAATTTGATTCTTGGCACTTGTCATACTGGATCTACATAGGATTCCTCTTTGTATGATTGTGCTTTACGCCATGGTGTCGCTGTGAATGGTATTGTCTTATTTCCACAGAACCTCCTTTTCGCTGCGTTTTTGAAATTCCTATTTAAAAGGAGGTATACAATTGGATTCCCAGTGCTGTTAACACACCCGAGGGCCATGCTTCCAAATCCTACCCAGGCCGGAACTTTTTGGTGAAAGATATTTTTCAACAGCATCACAACAACAAATGGTCCCCAGAAAAACATAAAAAGGCCAACAATAATTAAAACTGATAATGTTATTCTAAAATCTTCTCTGAAAAACAATTCAGTTCTCCTCGACGAGCGTGTGGTCGTCTTACGCAGTTTTGGAGATAGTTTATTGGTAGCCATTCCTTGACCAGGGTGAATCTTTGATTCCCGTCTGTACTTTACAATATAAAGTACCGATAATATGGTAGCAGTTATCGGTCCAAAAAAACACATGGCAACCATAAATAACATATAAGATATACTCTTTTCCCACACAACGAAGCAAATAAATTTGTCACTGTGATATCCATACATTCCCCAACCAAGGAGAGGAGGTATTACGAGCATTAATGATAAAATCCATACAATGATAATATATAGGACTGTTCGATTTTTACTGAATTTATGGTGATAGCTTTGCCAATGAACAACTAGATAATATCGATTGATGCTAACGGCTGCCAGAGCCATGACGGAGACAACAAAGCACAAAATATTAATAAATCCCGTAACAGTACAGAAAGTCATGTTAAAAAGTAGAAATGGATCAACTACATTTAGAATCATTCCTACAAACATATTTATGGAAACTAAGATATCTCCAAAAGATAGGTTTAAAATAAAAAAGTTGAATACTGTGCGCAGGCGTCGTTCCTTGTAAACTAAATAAAATAACAGCACGTTAAGAGAAAATGCAAAGGTACTGTTGATTATAATAAAAGTAATCTCCACAACAACAATGCTTTTTAGTGCCATTTCTTTAGGATATTTTTTAGAGTTTCTTTTTTAATCTCTATTTTTCTCCAGTAGTATCAACAAGCACTGAAAATCAGGATGCCTACAGAGTAGAAAAATAATGAAACACACAGTGAAAACAAATAAAGTCATACCAACACACTGCAACATCAAGCAAAAATGAGACATTCTCAGTAACTCTGGTAGAATTACACCTCTATCAGATAACGCCTCATATTCCACATCTTCAGTAATGCATCGCTATTCCTATGTACATAAGCCAAAAAGGTAATAAGTCGTTATTATAACAGGAACCTCAGCAACATTTTCTATTGTTCCAATCGAAAGTTTCAAAGGAAACAGTAAACTATAACTATATTCATAATAGGCAAGAGCCAGTGTCCGCACTGCTTTCGTGGTAGGGAAGGAACCCTTCCAGTAAAATATGCTGCAAATAAAAAAGCTTGGATGACGGGAGATTTGTTTACAGAGTGGCTCCAGAAGATAAACAACTCAATGAGATTAGTCACGAAATATCCTGCTTTTTGTAGATAACTGTGCAGCACACCCTGACATACAACTATCGATTTCTACCACCAAACACTACAAGCGTTCTCCAGCCATGTGATGCGGGTATTATCCAGGCAGTGAAGCTCATCTACCGTAAGAGCCTCCTAACTAGAGTGCTTAGCGAGATAGATGCTGGGAAGTCTGCAACTGACATCGCCAAGGCGGTCAACATGCTTGATGCGGTCATGTGGATCAGGAACGCGTGGAATGCAGTGACTGACTCCACGATCACGAAATGCTTTGCAAGGTGTGGCTTTTCAAGGGCCACAGATGAGGAAGCCCCTGCACCAGCTCCACAACCTGTTCCAGCTCTAACTGATGGACAGCAAGGGCTGCTGGTCCAAGAGAACATCACCACGGAGGAATATTGTGGCATGGATGATGGTCTTGAGGTGTCTGAAGCTTTGCAGGATACAAGAACGGAACTATCGTCCAGTACGAACACCCCAGGTGATGGGGATGACGATCCCGATACCACTTCACCACCACCAACGAGGATTGAGGCAGCAGTCTGTATCTCTGGGGGGTGGGTGGGGTGGGGAGTACTGTACAGAAAAACGTTTACTTTTTGTATCGACTTAACTGTTTTTCATAATAGCACACAAAAATATAGTCAAAGCCGGACCCAATAGCAAGCCTATGGCTACAATGTCGATCTGTTGATGTATAACATTTTCGAAGCTAAATTCAACTGATTTAGTCGGTAGCTGCATAAGTTTAAAAATAACCTTATGGAATATGCGGTGATTCAATGTTTTCATAGCACAGAGTCTTGGAGCAAATTTCTATGACCTTATCCAAAGGCACGTTGGTGAATAGACTTCTTACATTTAAGGAATAGAGCATAGAATTTGCTTGATCCACTGAGCAGTTCTGAATTTTACTAACAACTGTAAAAGAGTCCTAAAAGCAGAATCTAGAATATATTACTAGCCCTAGTTGAAGGACAAGTGGAAACTATTGGGAAATTTCATTTTACACTGGGAAGAAATTTTCAAGTTAGTATTAAAAATATGCATGCTATCAAAAAATCTACATCCAGCTTACGTTTGGAAATTTTGTGTATGGTTCCATTTTTCTGTTTACCATGTTCTCTTATCGCCTGGAATGTGTTTGTTTTGGATGCCAAACTGAATAAGTTACCTTTGACTTCTTACTTAGAACACAAGTAAAATACAAAATTTTTTATATCAGTCAACTCTCACAGAGGTTTTCGTTATGCCCTCCCGCTAAGCTGCTCTATAGTGTATACCAACTAGAGTCTTTTCCCACTCTCTGCTTGCATTTTTATCAGAATGCTATTTGCTTTATTATTCATAGATTTTATTTGTACTTAAGTTTATCAAGTGTTTGCTTCAACAGTTGTTGAATTAAGAATTTCACATACACAAATTTCTCGACAGTCACCTGTCAAAGTGTTCAGAATGCGTGACGCGTTCAATTGTGTCTTGAAACAGAGAAATAAAAATTTAATTTAAGATTTGCTCATTGATAAAAGAGGCGCCCTGCCTCTTTTATCAATGAGCAAATGGTAATTAATATTAAAAAGTTTTACAATTTTATGGACTGCAACAATAAGAAAAAACGTCAACTATTTTGTCCTCCTTCATTCATGACGACTGAAATACAGAAGGTAAGAATGAGGGAAATAAAATAGTTTTTGTCTGAACATTGAAATTACTGCTTCTTTTGAGAAAGTTATGAATGCAAGAATTAAATTAACAGAAACAGACTTGCAGCTCTGATTTTTAAAAAAATTAGTAACGTTTTATTTATTGCGATTCTTTTATTAATCTAATTACACTTTTCTCTGTAAAGCAGATAGATAGGTGCCAATTGGCTAATAGACCAGGAACAGAATTGATTTCTTCCTGTCGCATATTTGAGAAAGAACAGACTCGCGGCAAGTGCTCTCCTGTATAAAAAAGTGGTAGTCAATCTTGTTCCTGAATTCACTAAAAAAGGGGTGTAAATGTGTCAATCCTAGGATCTTGGATTTTCAAGAAGGGATGGGTTTTTGGCTCATAGTCAGAGATTTTAGAAAAAGGGGTCTTTTTTAGAAAACATGTCTAAAGAAACTTATCTAGGTAACACCAAATAACATGTAAAGAACACTAGCACTTGCATAATGTTATCATTAATAGTTAAAGAAAGTTACACACCAACAAATCTGTTATCAAAAAATCTACTGGATCTGGCAGCTTCTTTCAAAGAGGTCTAAAATACCATTGCAAATAATAAAATAATGCTATGGATGTTAGTGGTAAGGATTGCAAAATTGAAGTGTTACGTAAATGAAAAGGGTTAACTGTAAAACTGTAATGTCAGTAAAAGAGTACTTTTATCAAATACTCTGAGGAAACAGAACACAATGAAATTTATATAGGTTGACTATAGCAAAATACCTTGGTGTAACAATGTAAGGTTAAGAGAAATAATTCCAATGTTTTTTTGTTTGGGAATCAAGTATTTTAGTGGAAACTTAGGAGGTCGTCAGGAAAAGACAAGGTTATTAGCAAAATTGGATTTCCTATTTTGAATCCAGGAACAGCTGGGATATATAGTGTTACTCCTCGGGTATCTGAAAACTAGAGTATTTGTTTCTTAACTCGAAAGTAAAATAAAGATGGTAATGATAGTAATAATGAAGTAATATTAATAATAATAGATAATAATAATAATAATAATGATAATAATAGTTATAGATAAAAATAAGAGATGGAGATGTGAAGGTGCTAGAAAAATATCAGGAGAAAGTTGGTAAATACAGACCTTTAAGAGATGAGGTTGCTCAACTGTAGGAAATGAAGGAGATTGAAATTATCTCTGTGATCATGGATGCGTTGGGAACTATCTCGAAAAACTTTGAAAGCTATGTTAAACAAGTTGGAATAACGATGAATGTAGAACATGCTTCAAAACAGCACTGTTAGGTACAGCCCGAATCTTACGGTTGGTTCTAGGGCATTAAAGCTGCAGGTGAAAGATGGCAGGCAGCTATCTGGGATCACACCAATAACAACCGAAGCAAATGAGAACTAAAGCTTTGTGAGAAAACATGTCAAACATAATAATAAAAAGAAAGTATCGTAGACGTCTCTTTTTAATCACTTCGCAGAGGCTCGTTCTGGATGCAATGTTTTGTTGTTGTTGCTACTTAAAAACAACAAAATATTTGAGAACGGTTTAGGTGAATGGAGGTATCGGATATTTTCAAAAAATTATTGGCGATGTGACCTTTGTATGCTTCTATACTTGCTAATTTAGCTACAGCGCACTAAGGTAGAACAAAAAATTGCAGGTGTCTTTGTACACTGCAAATTAAAGATTAGTGATTCTGTACAAACAATTATAATCAATAAATTAATAATTGAAGCTAACATACCTCATATATTACCTTCAGCTGAGATGAAAAACATATCTTGGAATTTCGATAAGGTTTTGCTGGTTTTATTTAATTTCAAACTCTGTTTAGGCTTTAATCCAGAATAAACTTCCTTACTTATTTCAAAAACCTATTCATGCATTGAAATACAATCAAGAACTACCAATATAAAAATACAGTACTATTTTAAAACCATGACTCATTCAAATAAATTTGCTAGCAACTTAAGCTAAGTAGTCGAATACAGTCTAAACTTGTATTGTTTCTTCATCCGATACAGAGATACGAAGAAAAAAATTGGAGGTCATACTCACTTCATTATCTGTGCTGAAGCACTCCAAGTGAAGTTGAACTATATGTGCTTTCTGATTGCATCAGCTTTCCTGCGTTACTCCTTTAAATTTTCTTTTGTGTTGAGTTCAATAAAACAAACCAATTAAAACAAAATAATTGATAGCTCACTGAATCACCTATTCATTTTTGGATAAAGATTGCGATTTCAAATTGTGCGTTATATTTTCAGTAAATGATGGACTAAGGAAGCTCACACACACCAAACAAATGGTCAAAATATTTCAGCTTACCAAATGTTTACTCTCCTGGGGTCATACAATGCTTTCAGTCTTGGTTGTCTGATACGAAAATTCGGGGAAACAAACGCTGATTCTAAAATGCTCTTCTTAGAAAACGGAAAGCAATACTTGACCAATTGAAAATTTGCTCGCTTTTACGCCAGTTCCATTTACTAGAAATAGAAATCGCAAAACTGGTAACTGTTGGAAAAAGCTAGTTTGAATATCATGTAATGAATTGAAAATTACGAAGTACTCAGTTCCATGACAGATGGTTAATGATTTTATCTTTTCCAAAGATCTAGGAAATTATTGTTATTAAACTAAACAGTGTTCATTTTGAAAAAGAAATTACAAGTTCTGAACGAGATGTTTTGAAATCATAATGTTATGTGGAAGTAAAGCTTTGGTGAACATTTGTTGTATTCTTGTATATCCAGGCTTAAAATTCAGGGAAAATACTTTTTGTGAAATACATAGACTCCAACAAACAAAATTTCATTACATTCCAGCAGAGTGAAATTTGAAGAGTATCAGGAAATGTAGTATGGAGTAATAAGAAGTAAAGAGCCCTCTTTAAGTACTTTGGGGTCATTCAAAAAGTACGTATCGGAAAAAAGGACATTTTAACCCCCACCCCCCATGTAACGGCATGTCACGCTTTAGCTGATACCCCCCTCTTTGTTACGTAACGTTTTTTACGTGGACACCCCCCTAAAATAAGGAAAATTACAGCATAGTGCAGGATAGATATATGGTACTAAATGGATCATTAATGACACGCTTTTAACACAACAATATAACTTTTGCTTAATATTAAACAAATAAACTAGGAAAAAAACAATGCAACCAAGTTCAACAGATCAGATCAGTAAATAAAACGCAAAAAAAGTACAAAAAACTCAGTCTTCAGTTGCGTCAGACCAGATTGGCTCTATAACGTTGGTGTCAATTATTGGAGTACCAAAGTTATTTTCTGCCTCATCCACATTTTCTGAATTTTCAAGAGCTTCAGTATCAATGTCGTCCACTGCAACCCACTCCATTTCTTGAAAGGCCATTACACACAACAGTTCCCGTTGCCGACGGGCAGCAATTCGTAATGGTCGCACTTGCTCGGTTTTATTTTGAGTAGGCCCTTCGTTTATTCTGCAAATACCTCCATGAATTGACTTTGCTTTAAGGGAAGAAAAGTATTAACCACATTTGGAACACACTCGCCTTTTAATCACATCCTGCTTTACAGATGGACAGGAATAATCATATGGTATTCCTTTAGGAAATTTTTTTGAAGCTCGATCGGGTTTCAAGGTGTTTTGCATCGAAATATTCTAAAACAGCGACAAGTAGGTAGCATCTTTGTCATCTTTTTCCCATTCAATTCCGTTCAAGGTGTGAACAATGGGTATAGGTGTTGGCAAAAATCTTTGAGGGACAACTTTCAAGTATGATGATCGAAAGCTCGAGCAACAGTTTTCATCTAAACATTTTACAATTTGCAAAAAATATTGCGACTGTCGCATATGACTTGCTTTTCACTCTTCTGACTTTGTTACCATAACAGCAGGTGCTTCGTCTTTTATAAACTCCGCAACTACAGGGTTACCATCTATCACAAGGCCCGACCAGATTTCAGCTAGCGTGCTTCCAGCGAATTCAAAGTTTTTCATTTCAAGCTCTTTGTCAATCGTCACGTCCTTCGCATCAAGATGGTTACCGAATTTATCATGATCCAGGATAACACCAATTAATTCTTTGCTAAGTTTAACCATCCTCCGCTCAACACGATGGAATGCACTTCACCCGGGAGCATTTGTTGCTACAAAAATCGCATCTAGGTCATTTTCAGCAAAATACTCAATTGAACAGTTTATAGTATTTTCATACCTTGGATTTTCATCAGGACCGCCATCAACTGTAACTATCATTACCTTTTTCTCTTCGTTATTTTCAGTTTGAAAACTCGATGCGAATTCGGGTAAAGAGCGTACCCGTTTCATATCTTGAAGATGAGTGAATGCAGATGATCCTGAATGCTTTGCACTTCTAATACCTATGTATGTAGCCCCTGAATAGGTGACTGCATCATTCTTTAGATCTTTGCTTCTGACAACCTTCATATCGCCAATGACCGNACTTAAAGTTATTTAGAAGTTTAGTGAACAAATATATTTTCATTCGTAAAAAAAAATAAATAAATAACGAGAAGCTCACTCGTCTAAACATATGTTAAATAGCTTACCTTTCTTTGCTAAGGATGGCTTGGTAAAAAAATTCATGATTGAGCCTCTACCTGGCTTCTTTGCATTTACTTTCCACTGTGATATGAGTTTTTGTGCTTCAGATTTTATTGAAACATTGTCTTTTCCTTTCTTTATTTCGCGCCATAGATTTGAACATTCTATCTGTGCTTGTTTCCCATTAACACAGACGTGAGTCTGCTTAAATGCTGTCAAAAATTTGTCAAATTAATCTTCCATATCAATTTTTTTATCAGTAATGCTTCTTTCTCCGCGACAATCAGCGTTGTCAAATAATTTATTCAACTTTATATTAAACACGCGAGATGATTTTACTTAAAGTAAAATGTTTTCGAAATTCGAAACAAACACATCACAAACAAACATGCAATGCAATGATCTCATTGAAACATTCCATTTACATTCGAAAGTTGTGATAACAAAAGAAAATTACGTAACGTAAAGAATTTTATTCAAAACAACAGATATAATCAGCGTTATGAGAGTTCGCACCAATTTCTCTTCTTTTCTATTCAATTTAGAGTGATTTCTCGTAGATGTTATTCCAATATAATGTAATGATTCACCCTGTCTATCAATATTATATAAATAAATGTTAAAAAACGTGCTTTTTAAATTTTTTTGATGTTACGTAACGTAGTCAGCTTGACAGCCCCTACCCCTCGAAATTTTCGTAACGGTTAGTCACGAAAAAGACAGACACCCCCCACCCCCTTACCGTTACGTACTTTTTGAGTCATCCCTTTGGTGAAAACTAATTTAAAAAACTACGTATGTGTCGTTGCAAAAATGACTAGTGTGGCAGAAATGACAGTACACGTCACAATATTTATTAGACCAATGGCAGCCTCGGGATACATTCTTTCTGTTGAATTAATTAGTGACGTATATCCATTTTGAAACCCTATTTTTTTCATAACCGGGTAGTATTTCTAGTAATGACAGTTACAGTAACTAACCTAAAGCGTGAAAACCGGTAAAAACTGTAATCACAACAATAAAAATAAACAATCATAGAAATGGTGGATAATATCTTTTCGTTCCGAATATATTCTTACCTTGTAAGCTCGTTTTCTTGTAAGATTTCGAGGTCAACGTTAATAGTTCAAGACTAACTCAGTTCAAACGATGCTGCCCCCGTTTTTTTAACAGAAATATTACGATCTCGAGGCTGTGACGTAGCTGTCATTTCTGCCACACTACATACGTTTTCAAAAAAGTATAAAGTGGGATTGCCACAGCTACAGCGACCTTGGTCAAGGTGAACAGAACATGTGAAGAGTAAGATTAGCTTTTCATCAAGTTCAAGCTTTACAAGCCTCTCAACAAATAAACGAGTAGTGATGCAAAACTTGAATATAACAGTTAAAATCCATATTACATTTATTTGGTAGTCATTTCGCTGGCATTTGACTGGACCTAGAGGTCGGGAAAAGAAAACACAAGTCAATTTTGTTTTCATTAATACTGAAAAAGAAAGAGCGAATCACCCACCACTCTTTATCCATGGCTAAAGAACAACTAAAGTAAAAAAGGGATTGTTGATAAACCACCACATTTTTTGACTGTCTGTCTAAAGTAGTCGAGTGCTAGCAAAATAGCTATCGACTTAAATGAATGTCATTTTCATTGCGGTATTTAAATTGCAGGCTATTTCAGGCTTCCTCTAAAAGAAATCTGGAAGCTGGCTGGTTGAGAAAGAATAAAGGATTTAGGCATTCGAACAAAGTTGTCTGAGAAACTGTCCCAAATTTCTTACATAGAACACAATGTCAACATTTATTTGTTGAGTAAGTGAACAGTCTGGTAGGAGATACCCTTCCTACCACCAAGGGGCAAAAGCAGGCTTGATTCGGCCATTCTACAAGACACAGCATCCCCTACAAGACAGGTAAGATAGGAATTGTCAAAAATTGACGACAGATAGGGAGAAAAATACAAAAAAGGCCTGATAAATCAAAGGAATGGACTGATAGGATAATGTAAGAAATCTTGACGCCCAAGGAAGAAATATCAACCTGAAAAAGGAGATCAAGGGACTTTCGACATCAGGTGAATAAAAGGGCATTCCCAACCAGGGAATGTTAAATGATCATTTCCGTGTCATTCTTTTAAATAATAATTTCTTTTACATACTTCATCTTGAACTGTCGTTTATCACTGTCTGTATCTGAACAGAAACTATTCTAAGGTACTGGTGTATCTAATAGCTACATCGGGTTTAATTATTCAAAAAATAGTGAATGTCACATCAGAGACTACTTTAACAAGGGAAGGTGACCTTACTTCGGGAGTTATTAGAAAATCATGTGTAAATACTACCAGTGGGCGATCATATGTTCATTCTGAATTTCAAAAATTAATGCTATTAAGAATATTTTGAAAAACTGCCTGTTGACAAGTAGGACATTGTCAAATTTCTTAAGCTTTTTCACTAATCCACTTTTGCCAAACTTTTGCCTTTTTTTCTGTCATGAATAAACGAATGAGTTTTATCATATTGCATTTAAATGTTATCTGTTCAGATTGCTAAATCTAGCTTCAAACTCCAAAAGTAGTTTCCAAGACAAAATTACAACCTGGAGCATATTTTGAAACAATGGCTGTGAGAGAATCTTGTTGATTATTTTCAAATATAACCTCAAATGGTAACCCGTGCTCTTTATCGTATTGTAAAAGAGCGTTCTGGAACATACAATGGTAGCTCTGTTATCATAAAGAGCAAGACAGGTACGACTGGAGCCGTTGGATGCCGACACGAGTGAGATTACTAGAGCAAAGGTGAGAGCGGCTATCCAGGGTTTGAAGAATAACAAGTCACAAGGCATTGACGGCATACATACTGAATTACTTAAGTACGAGAAAGAGATAATTGTGGAAGAACTGACAGAGCTCTTTAACATGGTATGGATGAATGGTATGAATCAAAAGTGCCAGATGATAGAAAAAAGGGTTCAACTGTTAAATTACCCAAAAAGGGAGATCCCGCGAATTGTAATAGTTGGAGAGAGATAACCTTACTCTCAGTGCCCGGTAAAGTACTCAGTAAAATAATGCTAAAACGACTGCAGGGAGCTGTTAATTAGAAATTGAGAGAGAACCAGGCTAGTTTTCGAGAAGGACCCTCTTGGTGAGAGCAAATCTTTGCCCTACGAAACATAGTTGAACAGAGCATAGAATATGAACTAGACACAGTCATCAACTTTGTGGACTTCAAAAAAGCTTTCGACAGCATCCACAGGCCTTCGATATGGCGCATCCTTGAACACTATGGCGTCCCAGAGCATTTGAACTCTGGCTCAACATGCTGCATCAAAACAGCAAATTGTCAGACAGACTACTTCAGTATACTGTCAGCTGTCAGACAAGGGTGTATCCTGTTGCCTTTTATATTCATCGTCACAGTCGATTTTGTTATGAAACGGGGTATGACCATGAACAACATAGGGTTACAATGGCGAAGTGAGGAGAAACGTACCGACCTAGACTTCGCAGATGATATTGCATCAATTGCAGAGAACAGGGAAATATGCCAAAGCACGACAACAAGCCTTGAAGATCATGCCCTCAAAATAGGCTTTCGAATCAGTCAGGTGAAAACCGAAATTGTAAAGATATGAAATGATGCACGTGCAATAGAAGTAAATAGGACTCCATTAGAATAAGTAAGCAAGTTTCGGTACCTAGGCAGCTACATCTCCAAAGAAACAGGCATGGTACAGGACATCAAATCCAGACTAGGCACTGCAGGAACTTCGTTTAGGAAACTTAATTGAGTACTAACGAATATAACGTTTTCCCTGAAAGTTAAATTGCAACTGTATACTTTAATCATTATGACAACTGCGAGTTATGCATGTGAGACTTGGAGGCTTACTAAGCAAGAGACAAACAAGTTAAATGCATTTCACCCAAGGTGTTTACAGGTCATTTTAAGAATCACTTGGCGGGATCGTATCACTAACGCAGAAGTGCTAAGTTATACCAGACAGAGACCATTACATTATATCATAGCAAAGAGAAGATGGAGTTTAATTGGGCACATAATTAGATTGCCACTAGAGCAGCCCGCTCTTGGTGCCTTAGAATGGACCACAATGGGAAGGCGCAGGAAATGTGGTAGACCAAGGAAAACGTGAAGAGATACGTTCAAGGACAATATCCAACAACGACACTTAACATAGGAAGAAGCTATCGACCTTGCACCTGATCGTAACCACTGGCGTCGCCGCGCTGCCCTATGTCCGGCCCAGGACCGAAGGATCTTAGGTCTAAGGTAAGGATATAAACTTTAGAAGGTTTAAATTTTTATTGTACAGAAGAAACAAAATTTGATATAATTTCAGGGAAACGATGTTCTGGCTAAAATTGCCATTTTGATAAGAATTAAAAGCCCCAAAATCAATATTATATGATGCAAAAACAAATTTCAACGTCTTTACAAAGACATGGTTAAATGTTGGATGTGTTCTTGAAAGGTTGAGATGAACACCGCTTTATTTTCTACACATGTTCAAGTTTTTTGTGTTGATTTGCCAAACAAAGGGACATTTCCATTATTCTAAGCTGGAAAGCCTAGGATGAAAAGTGTCAAAGGCATCATAAATAAAGGAAATTTGCCATCGGTTACAGATTATGCCATTATTCCCTTGTTACTTTCACTCAAAGAGATTGGCCAATTCACAAATACATCATCAAGCATTGGAGCAAAAGCTTGCTACCTCGAATTATCTATGACACCTTCCTGTGAGGCGAAGAACATGTCCACTTTTTCAACATATTTTACTGCATGAAGTGACATACAAAGCGAGTGGTGGTTTGGGGGTTCTTCCATCAAAACACTAAAGCATTTCATGCCACATAAGGGAGTATACCGTCCAGTAGCGTTTTAGATACAGTACTTGTACCTTCAGACTTTTGTTATTCATATTTCGGATTAAGTATTGATTTGAACAACATTTCGATGTGAAAACTGCCATCGATCGTAGGAGTGCAATACATGTAGAAGTCTTGTGTATTTGGTGATTTGGTACATATTGCACGAAAATATGTGTAGAAGTCTTGTGTATTTGGTGAATTGGTACATATTGCACGAAAATATGTGTAGAAGTCTTGTGTATTTGGTGATTTCATTAGGCTCAAAATCTTTGGGCAGCATAAAATTTTCTGTTTGAAGCTGTATCTTTTATCATAAAATGTCACCTGTGAAAGATTGTCGAGTAGCACAATGCTGAGCAATTGTCAAATTTTCAATATGTTTGTAAAGACAGACACTAGAAATCATGTTAATATACTCAGACAAATGTTAGAAGCCTAAAATCAAACAAACCATACAATTGTAAGAAATTTTTAATCACAGTGAATGTTTGTAGGTGGTGATGTAAGATAAATGCAATAATTTTGATACTAATATTTGGTTGCTGTTTTCTGCGAGGTTTACCAAATCCAGTTAGGTAACTGGAAGGATAAAATGTTCAGTATTTTGACACCATTTGGATTTATTTATTTACGTTTGGGAGCTGTTGTCTAAAATTTTGTGCTTCAATGCTCATATTAACGTGATCCAAACAAAATGACTCTTTAGTAGCAAATAAAGAAATCGTAAAACCATTTATCCATTAATTTCTCTTTAGTTCTTAAAACAATGAGCTTGACAACAGCTCTTTTTGTACTATTAAAATTAACAATAATTTGAAGAGAAAAGTACTGAATAGCATTTTGCTTACTTTAATCAAATACCTTTTGTCAATAATTAGTTCTAAATAGTCTTCATTCCAATTAATTCTAAGCACTGAATATTCATTCGCACTTTAATTTTTTCCCAAAGATCCAAGGGCTGTCTGGATTTCAGGGGTTTTTTTACGAACAAAATAGTGTGAATTTTTCCATTGAAACTTCAGTTTGTTCCGTTGATGTCAGTATTAAAAACTCTTCCTATTCGTCTGCTTAGTTTAAAAATTCATAAATAACTTAATAAATAAATAAGTTAATAGATTTCAATTACTTTTTTTACTTATTTTGATAGTCTTCTTTCACCTTGCCAAAATCCTTGGAGTTTTCTCAGGATCATAAATACACATCGAACATAGGTTTTACCAATTTATTTCTTAGACATTTTATTAGTTTTTAACCAGACACCCATATACACAGTGAATATTTCATGCTGGGAGTGGGGCTGGAGAACTTCCCAGTTTTGGACAAGTGACAAAAAAAATTTAGCATTAAAAAGATTTTCTTGTTTTATTTTGTTTCAAAAATAGCGTTCACATGATGATGGTTAAAAACCATTATACACTCAGTGCCAGACTCCAACATTTCAAAGGCATGTTAAAAAATTGTGTACACTCCATGCTATATAAACTTTACGTTTTCATTCCATTTCAAAAGTACTCAATATTTCTTATAAAAATTAACTTGTTTTTTTATTAAATCTGTATCATTACAGTAAGAATTTATGCCATTTTAATTTCTCATTAAGCTCAAATTGCTTTGGTTTAATAATTTTTGTCCAAGACCACATTCAGCTCGATAAAACGCAAATTTTACATGCGTGAATCAAATTTTTCCAGAAAAGAGGCCACATCACACACATATATACACACAACTAAACACACAAATAAACAGAGAATCATATGCATGTTTATCGCGGAATTAATTTTTAATCAAATTTTTAAAACCCAACGATAATCAACTTTTTATTACCCTCTACTCCTCTGTCACAAGCTGGTCTCCATTTCCCACTAACAGGCGACAGACTATCTGTAGTGTGCATTCCAGTTTCACATTTCCTCAACATAATCTTGCGTCCACATCGGTCGTTGCCTTTCTCACGACTTCTGCCATGGAATTTCACTTTTCCCAACTAATACTAGGTTCTCTTTATTACTTTTCATGACCAGCATTCTTCCTAGGTCCAGCACATGCCAGGGCGCCTAATTGACTAGGACATTGCTCCTGAGGTAAAGGTTAGCCTTTACTCCTTTTTCCCATTCCGATTTGTACCTTGAGTTCACTCACAACTCATTCTCAATTCGCAGAGCACCAAATACTTCGTCACTTCCAATGTCGCCAGCTTCACAAACTGATCTTTCTTATAATACTTCAGTATCATATTTTCTATATTCTTTTGTTGACTAGATAAGAAAAACTTTAGGTATATTTCCCACATTAAATCGTAGACAATCTTTCTTGCCATACAGATATCATACTACGGTTTGAGGAGTTAGTTCATTGTCCTATAACTAAACAGTTTTCCAGGCCCTTGTATATTTTCTTGTAATATATTTCTGATCACTCACAATTTGATGTTTTTTTCTATATAATGAATTCATAAAAAGCTTAAAAGGTGGTCAAGAGAGGAAAGGCTCCAGCGGTATGGTGAAAAATCAAAGCACACAAGTTATGGCCCCCTTATCTTATCGTAAAGTTTGTTGTGCAAACTTCTGTTGGCACATTTTTATATCATGGTATTCACTTCAGTTCATATTCATCCAAAATCACAAAATCACAAAATCTGTTTTGGACAAGACAGAAATGAAATCCGTTTTTAATAGTCTTCTTTGTTAAACAAAAATGCAACCATGATTTAGGAACTAGCCTCAGTTCCAATATGATAATTAAAATTATTCTAATCAACACCAGGGGACATAATAATTTTTTTACCCTCCAGAAGAAAGGCGTAATGAAGAGGGGCGTTTAAAAGAGGGGACGTTGATTTTAAAAAGCAGACTTTCACTTTCCAATTTCTTCTAATATATCTTTTTTAAAAATATAGACACTTAATAACATTAAGTGTCTGATCAATATGATCAATATTGATAATTTTCTCTTTGTTGTATTCATCTATGACGTATACTTCCATTGTTTCCCTAATGTCGAAACTGAGATCTAAGTCGATTCTCTGATACCATAGAATCGGTCATTAATTTCAGTTTTGCCTCCAAAAATTTTCGTCCTGTATGACAAGGCTTTCCTTCCTTTAGACCACTTAGTTGATCATCCTCACTACCATCCGTTGCTGTTGTAATTGCACATCCTTTGAAGGAGTTGACCACCGTCTCGTTCTCAATTTCATTCCTTGAGTCAATGATCCCCCGGGCCATTAATAAACAGAGGCATTAAAAAGCGCAAGGGCCACTATTAGAATAATAACTGTAATGTTTTGATTTTAAACCAGCAATTCCATCAATAACTATTGGCCATGATAAGGCTTCAAAAATATGCTAAAAAATCAAGGAGTGACGAATCATGAAAAAGCTGCTCAATGTTGAAGATTGGCCACAGTTTGACTGAGAAAACAAATTGATATTAAAACCCTTTGACAGAGCTGGACTGGACACAAAATCAAAGGAACTGTCTACTCTATTGCTGATTAAAATCACACAAATAGTGGTTCCCTTATCTACAGCGATAAGTTTGCTAATTTTGAAAGGAAAGGAAAATTGAGAATCAACAACAAATCGAAATGATGTCATTAACATTTTTATCTGCAGACCATGTCATGATTACACGTACACACCCTCGTAGTCTTCTGATTTCTCTGTTTATTATATAAGTTTAGTCTTTTGTTGGTGAGTTAATTTTCTCTTTTAAAGTAGTTTAGACCATCAGGATAATAACCAATGTGATGTCACTGTGCAAAACTGTTATCTTAAATTTTATTTGTTTAAGAAAAGCAATACCAAAAATATATAAAATAAGAATCATTCAAGTCTGCAGAAAAACCTTAAAAATTCTTTGTTTTCGTTCGGTTTTTTTGCCAAAAAATTAAAGTAAGGTCTTTATTAAATACCAGCTCTTTTTATTAGTTGCGAATCTCTCTTAAATTTCTTTGCTCTCTTTATATCTAACTTCAAAAAAGCCAAAGCGACTAAAAAACCCAATAACAAATAATTAATTTAACAGAGGATGATACATGTAAATGATTTAAAGTATACATATTACCTGAATCTTTTCAAGTGTAGGATAAATTCATCGCTATTAACTTAACCTAAATCAACTATCTTCTATGTCTATGAGATTGTTTCCTTTGCAGTTCCGTACATACAGTGGGTTCATACCTTGTATATTTCTTAAAAATTATTAGAACAAACAAAAAGCCAACAAGACTCCAGATAATCGTTCAGAAACTTTATATTTCCTTCAACTTACTTCAGGATGAGAAAATACACTCAGCAGAGGATACCAAATTTATATACTAAAGGAATATATATACTATACTTTAAGAAATGCGTACATTATGGGAAAAAATGAATAAAAGCTATGCACTCTACAGAATGCAGAAATATATTAACTGAGTGGATGAAAATTGAGAGTGAAAAAATAGGAGTGACACTTATTTCGACAAACTAGGTTGCATGTATGCTTTCAAATAAAAACACGTAAAACGATGTATTGGTAAAGGCAATTAACAACAAGTGGAAATATTACCTAAACTTTTCCGGAAATATTTAATGCAGTTACAGTAGAGCACTATTATTCAAATATTTGTGAGGGGAAGGGTCGTATTTCGATAACTAGCAACCAGGTATGGATTTCCAAATGCGTTTGTCTATCGTATGCTGCATATATGTATCCTAGATATCTTAACACATTTGTGAATAGCTAATGTAACAATAACGAGCAACACAACTAAAGTTAAAATTACTTTTAGTTCAATGAAGGGTATCAAATTAGTAAATTATTTACCAGAATCGTTGCTCAAATATCGGCTAACTAACTTAGTATTACTGAGAAATTATAAAAAATGGAGTAGGAAATTCACCGTGGTTAAGACAAAAAGTCAAAATTAACTCTTTAAAAGTTATTCTCATCCTAAGAGTAAAGTACACTTTCTTGTCACGTAATTTTTTCTCTCGTAATTTTATTTTGAACTTGAAGAGAGCAGGCTCCACAAAGATGAAGTTTCGAAAATTTCAATATATATCGAGTGTTTTCTTGCAAACATTCATTAGCCGAATAACATTTTGTCTTGAGAATAGATTAGCCTGACACAACTATCAAATGTTTTAAAATAAAACTTAAATATTCAATTTATTTCAATATATGTCCTACCTTAAATTAAATCTGTTTGATAACTGTTCTCCTGGTTACTGAAGTTCTCCAAGGCTTGCCTATTTTCAGTAAGCTTCTTCCTCAAATAAGAAGGTTAAAGATTGAAAATGATTTGACAACTTAAGCTGTATTTCTGTGAGAATGAAAAAACTTGAAACTCTATCAAGTGTTCAAAAATTACGACCAAAAAATCATCTATGATTTAATAGCCAGACCCCTTTACATCCTTTTATGAAAAGGGACCAGCTTTTAAGATCGTAGATCGTTTAAAAATGTGTTAACTTTGGTGGTGGGCAAGAATTACAGGTGTCTTGTTAGCTATTATTTACTGGGCAAATACATTTTATAAATATATCGAAAGAGAAACTTAAATGAAAAATGAACTTTTATTTGATTTTTCCTAACCACAATTGTTCGAGTAATCGGAAAAAATCTTAACGGAAGAAAAAAGTTCGAAAGACAATGTTTCAGTTGTACTGTACTTGAATTAAACGGCAGCAGCTTTAAGAAGTATGAAGATAGAAGAATCCAAAAGAAACACAAAAAACTTCGAGGAACAGGTACTTTGAGTTGTCCAGTATTTGTGTGAAGCGGTGGCTACTATGTAAATAAATTTTTAAACTGTGGGTTAAAAACGCTAACGAAGGTATGTAAAGGCTCTAAAACAAAGGGTTTAACCCCTATTAACTCATATGTTCCCCCCAAAACAGTTAAACACCTCTTTAATTCTCTTGTTCTCCTCCAGCACGCAGTTTGTAAAACTTAATTGTCAAGCAAATATTAATTTATTATGTCTATCCAATTCAAAGCAAAAGAGAATTAATGATTAACTTAATAATATATTACAACATATGATTCAATATCCTGTATGAATCTTGTCAAAAGATTCAGTTTCGATAATATTAAATCCCTAAATATTATCATGTTGCTTCTTGCTTTGCATATAGCGATATCGCAAAACACCTAATTCTTTATCCTACGGTTTTGCCAACACATTAAAAAAAATACTCGATCCTTTCAATTCAGAGTTTTCATTATGGTGACAAAGGAAGGAAGAGGCTGTATCTGTCCAACTCACTCAACATTCTAGAAACGTATTGCTTATTTTGGACAACCATTACCTAGAGGCTTCCTTACGATTAAATAAGGTGAAAATCCTAAACCTATTTCCTGTAAAGTTAAATATTTTTTTACTAGGAATGTTAAAAAGAACATTTCTACCACCCATTGAGTAAATCTACAACTGATGTATATGGGATGTGCACTAAAGGAAAGCATAAGAATACCAGTTGGGGGTTAATAAGAGGAAGCCCGAAGTACTCTACACTAAAGTAAGTGGAATGAGTCAAGTAGCAAAAATCAATTGAAGACACTGAACCAATAGCTTTTCATTTCAAGTAGAACATGATATTTCCTCATTAACATCTTGAAAGCGTTTTCTACAGCAGACAGTTGTGGCTTGATATTTGTCGTATTACCTTAGCTAAGAATAAATAATTTACTGATTATGCTTGGAATAAAATGAAAAGAAAGCAAGATTCAAATGAGATGATAGGTGTGTTTAGCACTATAATCAAAATCATTTACCAGAAACAATAAGAAAGCTTTATGTATTCACAGTTGTCTGTGAAGCCCAAGATAATAACCATGGAATGGTCCACTTCTGACAATCATGTATTCTTAAAGAAAATTTAAAACAGCAAAAGACAGACTTCTTACAGCTGATTATCCATAAATTTCTTGCCTGCAAAATGGTCACCCCATTATTTGAAAGAAACCTTGGAAGTTATTTAAATTGAAAAGAAATTTAAAGATTTGTCAGGCCATTTAGAGAATTTTTCAAAATATCTGGAGAAAAGTTTATGGTCAGCAACACTAAAGTATTCTTCTGCAACCAATACCTCAAGTAGGAAGTTCTTGTGTCCCCTAACTTGTCCTGTACAGTAACAAAGAGTTGATTATTTAAACGTGATGTTACTATGGTAACTTTTCAATTTTAACCAATTTTATAACACTGATTAACACTGTTAAGTGCGAAGAGAGAGAGAGAGAGAGAGAGAGAGAGAGAGAGAGAGAGAGAGAGAGAGAGAGAGAGAGAGAGAGAGAAAAGAAATTAAGGTGAATGACTGGTTTGGATCTGTCTTTGGAGTGAAAGCGAGGTTCAAAACTCAGTCTGTTGGACTCTTTACAGGAGTTAAATTATTTTCTGTTTCAATGTCATAAAGGATTTCATTAAATTTTGTGTGCTTGTGAAAGATATTCTTTATTCGGGTTGTACCTTGGGCAAAACACTATCATCAATACCTAGTTTTACTTGACTGATACGATGTTTGCCTATTCCATTAAATACCGCTGGCTGATTTGCAAAGATTTTAAAACTCTATTTAACGCTGCTACTTTATCGACGTGCAGAGAGCCTTCTACAGTTGGGTAACTCTTTTTCCAACTGTGTATAAGGGAAGTTCTCTGTTTGGTTATCTTGTTTGTGACCCTTTTCCGATTTTTGTTTTTCAGACTTGTCATTTGACAATCCCTGAGTTAGAGTCTTGGCTTTTATGTGAAGTGTATTCAAATCGAATGGAGAATACTTTCCTAGCACAGGCAGCGTATCACCCGTGCCAGTGTTAAAGAATATCACCACTGACGACTTTATTTTCGCTGTGATTGTTGCCTCAAAAGATCCCCTGATTGGTAGTTGACAAGAACTAATTAGTTTAGTCTAGCCGAGCCTTTTTTTTCAACGGTGGCACTTTGTGTAGTTTTTGATATGTATGAATACTCATTATGTTGGCATCCGCTCCTAAATCCTAGTGTACTTTAAGCTTGCAGTTATTGATTTTATCGTTGACATTCCTTTTATATTTGTAGTAGTTAAGGTGACGTATTCTCTGCAGTATCTTGTCAAGTGTAATATTGACGGGCTTATTTTTCTTACTCATCGTTCTATTTATCAAAGGCTCTTGACTGGTAAACAATTGAGAAGTGACCTCTTTTTGGACTTGTTGCATGCTGCCCTTCGAGCTTTGCATTTTTTTCCACTGTGTGGTGTTATGGCACAGTATCGGCAAACTTCTACCATATGTTTATTCTTGGGCTCCTCTACTATATTATTGTAAGTTGCAGTTGCTCTCTTTGTCAAATTGGTTTTCCTTTAAAGCCATATCCAGTGGCGTGAAAGGCCGTTTGTTTTATAATTGCCACCATTTGTTGATTTGGCAAAATGCCCCTCTCAATCCATTGCTATCCAGCTTCTCCATGCTTGTTCCACTGTTCCATCTATTTCTGCTCCCTCTCCTCTTGTGGTTCGTGGTTTAGAGGTTAAGTGTTATCCAGGAAGCTTTTCCTACATAGCAGATGCTTTCGGGCAGATTGTTGTTGGTGAAGAAGGTACTGCTCGTCTGCATCGACTTTGCTTCTTTCAGTCTTTCTGATCGTTTCCCTCCGAATGTCCGGCGGAGTAATGCCGGCAATGGCGTAGAGGCATGGCAAGGGGGTTGATTTAATGCACCCCGTAATAATACGAAAGGATTGATTGAGGGCTGCATCCAGCTTTTTGGCATGAGTAGATCTTGCCCATGTAGAGCATGCATACTCCGCGGTGGAAAAACTTAGTGCTACTGCTGTGGTGTGAATGGTGTTTGGTTTAGCGTCCCACTGGCTGTTGGTCAACGTCCGCAGAAGATTATTTCGGGTGTTTACTTTTGCCTTGACGCTGGAAATATGCTTCTTGAAGGACAAATTTTGATCGAGGGCAACACCAAGATAGACTGGATTTGACTGAAACTCTAGACGTTCTCCATTCCCGGGTACCCAGAGTTGATGTTTGGCAGCCTTGTTATTGGGATGGAAAGCTTCATTTCTGTGTTTTACTAGGGCATGGCTTCAAATAACTTAGTTGGAAATACACATTCATCTTCTGGAGTGCAGGCTCGATAGATTCAATTTGCTCGAACCTCTCCTGCTGCGTTGTTATGCATAGATCATCTGCATAGATGAAACGTTCACAGTAGGCTGGTTTTGGCTGATCATTGATGAAAATACTGAAAAATAGTGAAGCAAGGAGACTTCCTTGTGGAAAACCATCCCTTTGACCAAACCACCAACTTTTGTTGTCATTCATGATCACATAGATCCTTCTATTTGTTAACAGTCTCCGTATAACCCTCAATGTTTGACGTTTTGCGTCATGTCGTACATTTTCTTGATCATCAATTGATGTTGGATTGTATAGTATGTCGCTGTCAGATCAACAAAAGCAGCACCAGTAAAGATTTTGAGTTGGAATCCATTCTCAATATGCTGAATGAGCTTGAGAAGTTGTTCAACGCAGAATCGGCCCTGACGAAAACCAGCTTGGTCATCAGTGAGGTTTTCCTTTATCAGTGGATTTATTCTTTTGAGAATCAGTCTCTCGAACAGCTTGTATGTTACACATAGCAGTGGTATTGGTCTGTAGCTCTTTGGAAACATTGGATCTTTCCTGGCTTCAGAATGGCTACTACCTTCGCTTTTCTTTATACTGTTGGGATCTGCAATGTGAAGCGACATTGGTTTAACATTTCCATAAGCCAGTTTAATGCTCGTTCACCGAGAAGGGCGAGCATTTCTGTGATAATGTTTATCGTGGGTTTTTTTGAATTCTCACGAGACCTTTCTTCAGGTCTTTCAGTCCAGATAGAAGCTGCTCTATTATGGGAGGTCTTGTTAAAAACGACGACGTTGCCCTGATTCGCCGTTGGTAACAAGTTCTTTTGCTATATCGTTTGGAGTGACATTTGTGACTACAGAGTGGTATCGTTGTCCCTTTTGGGGCGCTTAATGATGGTCCATGCCTTTTTGTTGTTTTTTGACATATTTATGTTTTCAATAAGATCTTGTCATCCTTTCCCTCTTTCTTCGGCAATCAAGCCTATGAGTGCTTCTCCCAATTCCAGTGTGTTCTTGGAGGTGTCTTTGTTGTACAGCCTATTGTACTCCTCCAGCAATTTGGATGAGTCTTTACTGATGCCCGCTAGGTATCCATCTCTGCATCTCCTAGGGATGTGGGCTCTTGCTGCCTGCTTGAAGAGCCAAAGCCGGTCCTGATAAGGACCCTTGCTTCCGACTTTGGGGGTCAGGCATTGGTGGATGTATAAAATTCATCAGTAGAGTGAAAGAGTGTCGCAGTTGATTACAGAGATTGGCCTTCTGATGTCTTGGGAATGTGCAGCAACTATCAGTGTTCCTCAGGATGCGTCAACGTAGAGACTCTCTGTATGCATCCCGAACACAACACTGCCATGTATGATCAATTTGAATCCATATCTCAAAAGAGGTCGCCTATTTATTATGGAAGATTTTAGTTGAAACCTAGGTAATATACACAATAATAATGCTGGTGTTATAGGCAAGCACGCAACAGGTGCAACCAATGTTACAGGTCTGTTTAAGAACTAATGTCTTTGTTACTAATACAAAATTTTCGAAAAACAAGACACACATAAACTTCACCTGATGAAATTTCAATGAACCAAACTGACTTAATCCTTACTTGCCAAAACTCTGCTTTTAAAAACGTCCCTGACAGTACTCTTCTCAATGTACCAGACATTTCTGATCATCGCATAGTACGTACCAGAGCCAGAATAAGCTTCACATGTCCCAAGCCAATACCAAAATTGCCAGATCACAACCTCTGGCCTTTTCTATATGATGAAAAAGAACCATTCAAACTTAAACTTGACAATAGATTCCCCTCTTAAAGTAACATATTAGATCCACAGTGTATATTTGAAGAGATAACGTGTTGAATACTAGATACAATAAAAATACACTCAAGATCATTCTCACCCTCAAGGGATGTCACCTGAAACCAAGACTGCAGCTGATAATAAACACAAGATCAGGAAGCAGAAAGGCAGGAACTACAGATAAGTGCTTCACTTCACCTGTTCATTCAAATACGTGCCACAAGAAAAGAACCAAAACAATTGTAAAGACCTTTGATTAAAGTAATTTTAAAAAAATTCAGCAGACTTAACTGTGGTAATTATTGCTCTATCAACCGATTACGCGTATACAAAGTATTATTATCAGCATCATCGCATCCGGAGGTAAAAAAGATCTATATTCACCCTTGTCTTAATCACAAGTTGTCTATAAACTTGGCAGAGGCACAATTGAGTAAATTATATCTTAGGAGCAGATTATGAAAAAAATCTATCGAGTTAACAACCCAGTCTACACCGCATTTATAGATAATACAAAAGCCTTTGAAAGCATAAAACTCGATCTCCGGAAGATATTGGATGAAATTCTTTTCAACAAGAAAAACATCAATCTTTTGAAGTTAAATATGATGACCCAGTTGTTTCTATAAAGAGACACATCAGCACTACAAAACCTAATAAAATGCTTCAATATGTAAAAGCAGAGTGATCACCCATCGGCATTACTGTTTTTTGTTGTGATTGCTGCAACCATCAGAAAGCTGAATCAGAATGCCAATCTAGATTTTCCATTGGTTGGTAACTGCTGTCAAAACCCAGTTAAGCAAATGATATTGCATATATTAACATCTGCCAAAACGAACCTCAAAAGTTTCATAACTGTCTTGCAAAATACTCAACTGACGTAGGTCTTTACATCACTGTGCCTGAGACAAAGTACATTACAACTAATCTACATGCATCATTTTTAACATCAGTGCCAAACCACTAAAACAAGTCCATGGATTTTTGTACCTTAACCACAAACTATCTGCAAGTAACAATGGTATGGCCACACTAAAACATAGTATTGGTCTTCGATAAGCTGCCTTTTAGGGGAAAACCTTTCTGACATACTGACATCTAAAAATACAGCATATCAGGTCAAACTACTAGTTTATTGTACATTATACTCACGCTAGAGTGTGTGAATTGGACGAAAAAACCTAAAAGATTGAAACCTTCCAAAATAACTTTGTGAGAATGATGACATATCACAAACTCAAAAATAACAACTCTTAATCCAATACGTCCTAGCATCCAAAGCAAAGCCCTTAAGCTCCACAGGCACATAAAACAAACTGAATCAGGATTATCAAAAATATCCCCAGAAGGAATGTTTGAGGGTAAGAAGTGCAGATGCAGACAAAAGGAAAGATGAAAGAATAAACTGCAAGATTGGTCGCAACTGAGTTTCAATGAGATCAACAACCCAAACAGGTATCGTGGCCCATGGAAAGAACTAAACCATGCTTATGCACATTCTGGCATGGCCAAAGATAGTGATTAATGATTACCTTGACAATTAAAAGTTGCAGATTGATGTTCGTATAAACCCAGTCAATGATAGATTAGAAGTGACTGAAATTAAATCCGAATATCTAGTTAAAAGGATCAAATTCTTGTAATGTGTTTAAGAGAAAGTTTGATGAGCTGGGCAATGAAAAACAAAATTGTCTAGGAAGTTTTCATTTTAAAAGACCTTCATCCTACCGTTTCTCTCAGAAATTGATAATTACTTAATGTTTTTAAATTCCATTCTACACACTACAAATAAAATTTCCAAATAACTTCCATCCTCCTTGCAATATACCCGATCAAGGATACGTCAAGTAAAAGTAGGTGTTTCAACTTTAGTCTCTAGTAATTAATTACCTGGATTAGACCTAATCTCGCTAACACATACTAAGCACTATTCCTTCGCTTTGCACATACTGAACACAGAAAAGAAGTGGATTTTCCATCTAGAGTTCAAATTATTTGAATGCGATAATTTATTTTCTAAATACATTAGAAATTATGTTTGAAAAATGTATTTCCTGCACAGCACCAAGGCGTAAGGGATACTCTAGTTGCAGTGTTACAGAGTAATTGTAAGAAGAAAATTCGAAAATTTGAAAACACACCTAATTTTTATAGCAGAGGCTTGTATGTTTAAATTATTGCTACTCATTTCATTACATTGGAAGTCTAATGTTCTTCTATTAGATTTTAATTATTTCGATTGTGAAGGAAATAGTCTTAAGTAATAAATAATTGAAAAGTTTATTTTGATATTTTAGTTGTTGATTCCGATAATGTGCCCATTTTAGGTGCTTATGGGAAGTACACCTTAATTCAATCAAATTTGATACAACATCATTAAGCATGAAAATACAATATCAAAAATTCAATTAATTACATGTGGTAATTTAAATAAATGTATTTTCTTAGAAAACAGACAAACAATTAAAAGAAGCCTCTAAAGGTGTAAGATAAATAGAAATACGCTCATCGTGTTCACATAACTTATTTATGTGAAACTGGTTTGTTCTGATATTCACCAACTCATTTGTTTTAGATGTAAAATATTCCTTATGATACTTTTGTGATATTTCACTGCAAAAGCTTTAGAATAGAAACCTTTATGATGCTTACGTATTGCTCTAAGTATGGCGTTTGGAACAACAAGGGTTGATTACGTTAATAATATATTGAAAAATAAAACAGCCATTAATACCATAAGTACCAAAAAGCTGAAAAACAATATATATATATATATATATATATATATATATATAATTGGTCAAAATCCAGTTAACTTGTTTTGCCTTAAAATTTCAAGATAAAAAACTCAAATTACAACCACTAGAAGCAAACCTGTTTCTTTTCTTTCACAGTACAATATATTAACTTCAATCCAAAACAAGATCAAGATCCAATCAATTAATCCCTCCCAATTCTTCGTAATGTTTCTGTACGAATTGTTTTCCTGTTCCTTCTCTTCCTGTTTTTAATGAAGATTATATCTGCTTAGAGTGTATTTTTATTGTCCTCATTACCTTACAAATATCAAATTACCATCTATGAGCCTACCTTATTTAAACGAATATAAACCGAACACCTCATGAAACAGATTAAGCAATACATTAATCCTCATGGTTTTCATTTATGATCAAATTGTACAAATTAAGCCCAAATCAACATGTGAAAAATGTAGGAAAACATGAAAAAGAAAAGTTTGATTTGTCACTGCAATATCTTTTACCAAAAATAGTTAGAGAAGATAATTTAAGCCTGTTTTCATGGGCCTTTTTTTAGCAAGAATTAAGCCGTATTTAACTCAGACTATTTCCATGTTGCGAAGCTTAATTATACAAATTTTTCTCATTTAATGAGGCAATATGGGTATGCAATTTGGAAGGATCAACATTTGCTCTAATTTGATCTTTAAGGAAACTGATTAGCAAGAAAAGCAAGAGATAAGGCACATTTAACTCAGACTAAGCTCTTGTTGCGCGGCTTAATTATACACAGATTTTTCGTCTAATAAGGTATAGTATCGGGATGCAACTGAGAAGCTGTAATAGTTGTTTTAATTTGATCGTTTCAGTATACTCATTAGCAAGGTTTAAGCCGCATTTAACTCAGACTATAGTCTTGTTTCGTCGCTTAATTATTCACAAATGTTTGGTGTAATAAGGTGTAGTATCGGGAAGCAATTTGGTTGTTTTAATTTGATCCTCTCAGAAAACGCATTAGCAAGAGTTAAGCCGCATTTAACTCAGAGTACTTTCTGTTTCCGCGGCTTAATTATTCATAGCTTTTTCGTGTAATAATTTGTAGTATCGGGATGCAATTTGATAGGTGTAATAGTTGTTTTAATTTGATCGTTTCAGGAAACTCATTAGCAAGAATTGAGACGCATTTAACTCAGACTATTTTCTTGTTGCGCGGCTTACTTATAAACAGATTTTTTGTCTAATAAGGTATAGTATAGGGATATAAGCGGGAACGTGTAATGGTTGTTTTAATTTGATCGTTTCAGGCAACTTATTTGCAGGATTTAAGCCGCATTTAACTCAGACTATTTTCTTGTTGCGTGGCTTACTTATAAACAGATTTTTCGTCTAATAAGGTATAGTATGGGGATACAACCGGGAACGTGTAATAGTTGTTTTAATTTGATCGTTTCAGGCAACTTATTTGCAGGATTTAAGCCGCATTTAACTCAGACTATTTTCTTGTTGCGTGGCTTACTTATAAACAGATTTTTTGTCTAATAAGGTATAGTATGGGGATATAAGTGGGAACGTGTAATAGTTGTTTTAATTTGATCTTTTCAGGAAACTCATTAGCAAGAATTGAGACGCATTTAACACAGAATATTTTCTTGTTGCGCGGCTTACTTATACACAGCTCTTTTGTGTAATACGTTATAGTTGGGGATACAACTGGGAAGGTGTAATAGTTGTTTGAATTTGATCTTTTCAGAAAACTCATTAGCAAGAGATAAGCCGCATTTAACTCAGACTACTTTCTTGTTGCGCGGCTTAGTTATACAGAGATTTTTCGTCTAATAAGGTAGACTATTGGGATTCAATTTCGGAGGTGTAGTAGTTGTTTAATTTGATCTTTTCAGAAAACAGATGAGCAAGAGTTACGTCGCATTTAACTCAGACTACTTTCTTGTTGCGGGGCTTAATTTTACACAGATATTTCCTGTAATAACATTTAGTATGGGGATGCAATTTGGTAGGTGTAATAGTTGTTTTCATTTGCTCTTTTCAGAAAAGTCATTAGCAGGAGTTAAGCCCATCTTACTCAGACTACTTTCTTGTTGCGCGGCGTAATTATACACAGCCTCTACATTCCAAAGAAACTGTAACCCTTTTCCCATTGTCCGTTTTACGTTATGGCTTAACACTTTGTTTCAAGCAATTACTTTGAGAAAATGTAGTTCGTACAAAGAGAAAACCATTGATTGTTTAGATTTAAAATCCGCAGTTTCCTAGTGGGGAAATGAACATAACATTTTGATCAACAGAGCACGTTTTCGAAAACATGAAATAGATCATTTGTATTTGATTTACTTTCTGCTCTTGTAGCTTGGTACTATCCTTATCGGATTAATAAAAGTATTTCATGTTACACTGGTTCTCTCAAATATTTTTTTAAAAAAACTCAATTTCATTAAAGACGTTGATCTCGTTAATGAAACTCTATTTCAAAAAAAAATTATATATATATATATATATATCATGACATTGTAGATGATGGTCATTATTACACATTAAAAAATGGTGATTCTGCCTTTGATTTGATTTGTCACATTCAGAACGTCATACCCAGATATATATAAGATATATATATATATATAGATATATATATAGGTATATATATATAAAGATATAGATATAGATATATATAGATATATATAGGTATATATATATAAAGATATAGATATAGATATATATGTGTGTGTATGTGTGTGTTTATGTAATCAGATAAACGAGTAAGAAAAACTCCACAGTACTCTGAGTACTGTAAAATTAGAGTTTTTCTTACTCGTTTATNATATATATATAAAGATATAGATATAGATATATATGTGTGTGTATGTGTGTGTTTATGTAATCAGATAAACGAGTAAGAAAAACTCCACAGTACTCTGAGTACTGTAAAATTAGAGTTTTTCTTACTCGTTTATCTGATTACATGATAGCTCCTACGTTTTGATGTGGTAGAGCAGTGTTGCTGATGACATTTCATATTCATTTGTTAATATATATATATATGTTTATATATGTATATATGTATATAACACTCTTTACTGTAACATGAACAATTTATTCCTGAAATTTTGAATAACTTCTTCAGAGAAATTTTTGAAGTGTTGGTATGAAAAGATTGAAACTGTGAGGTTAAAAAATTGGTATGCAATAAATACGTAACCTAATGGTCAGAGCTATTAGAACTTGCATAAATCACACATATAGATATATAGCAGATACAGTTATATGAGCATTAATGCTGTATCTTTTCTGAATAACACCACACTAGACGGTTGCACTGCTTAGTCACTGGTAAAAAAGACTTGTTCTCCAAAAAATATGAAATATCTTGTCACTTATTAATGGCGTTCACATTACAACAACGACTACAGACCTACTAGGCTGAAAATTAAGGATTAATAAATGTTGCTGTTTAGTTAGACTAGTATCAGCGAATGGCTACAAAGACCAAAGGTTTTAAAAATTATGAAGTGATAAAACATTTTAGAGTTAAACATTTTTCTAGGGAATATTTAGCTCCTAATTGTATTTTCAGAGTAACTGCTTCCTACGAAGAGGTTTTTCCTGATAAACCTAACTCCTGTCATATGTTGGCATTAGCCTAGTATAATTCATTATGGTCGACTTTTTCCTCCAAAGGAAATAAATACTGTTACAAAAATGCTAACATCTTCTTCTGATATTTCTAGTAAAATCTGTTTTTAAGTTCAAGTATAGATGTTTATCAACTGCAAAGTTTTTTGAAAAATATTGTGGTACAAACATTTGGTATCGGAATTAAAATCACGTTTAAAACAAACTTGCTTTTAATTGCAATATTCATAATTTTTTATGGCAAAAGTATTTCTGCCAATTCAATTAGCAAACGATTAGTCAAATTGGGAAATTACGTTAGTTACACCAATTTTTGAGAAATTGTAAAAAAGGACTTTAAAGATTTTCGTACAGAAGATCAAAAGCTAACAAGCTATTTAAGTCTGTTTAGATGTTCTAAACGAAGACAATATGCTGATAAAATCATAATATCAAACAAAAATGATGTAGCCACTGTAGTTAATGTTTTCCTAAATTTGTCATAAATCATCAATATACTTGACTTCCAAACATTCGTAAAATCAAGAGAATACTTTGTGAGTTGTAAGAGTAAGGAAAAAAAACATTTCAAAATAGTGACTTTCCTACTCAAAAAACAGACCTTTAGATCCTTCTTTTCTAGACGAATAAGAAAAGCTAAAAATGCACTTAGGGTATAAAGTCATTGTCGAGATTAAAACAGTAAATTTTCATAAAATGAATATAATTTTTACTGACAAAATGAAAAAATGTATAAATGCTTCATTCCTGAGTCGTTACCAAACGTTGAATGTCTTCCTGACTTTTTCAATAGGTGATACTTAAAAAATTGTTGATAATACGACTGCCAATGAAGTTATCATAGAATAAAACACACCAGGTGTTCTCTCTCCGACTTGTAATTAACACCCGAGCGCAACAAACTCTATTGCCCACTCTTCAACAAATAAATAATAGCTGTTGAATTATTTCCTTAAAAGAGATAAGAAATAAAACAACTGTCATTACTCAGATAAAAGTGATATCTTGGTATCAATATATAGAGTTCACTTGATAACTTTTTCAGCTACCCACTTTAATATTGATAGCAGACGTATAAGCTCCTTTTAAATTTTAATCAAATAAATTTTAGGGGAAAAAAAAGCAGTAAGCAACCATGAAAATAAAAATATTGATATAGCTCTATATTTAAATGTACATTGATCGCAATTCCCTTTGTTCGTCAAAGTATTGCAACTCATTAAGACTAGCAAATAACGTTTATTGGAGAAGTTTCTCAAAGTAAAACAATTACACTGGACAACATTTTTTCAAACGTTTTCTGCGATTTTAATATCTTATTGATTTTCTGGGCAATCTGGGGGTGTTGATTCCGAATCTGGAAGAAAAAATTTTATCTATGGTGCGTTTTTCGTGTTATGTAATAATGTTGGAATTACGTAATGACACATTTTTGCATATGTTGACATATTGCCTTAAGGGTTGTGAGATGCTCAAAGTGTCTTGGGATGTTCTATCCAATGTTTATGTCGTTTACATTAGCGACATCTACCGGCCGATACGTAAACTTGATGTTCGTTGACATACTTCCGTCGTGTAAACTTACCTGTTTCGATGAGACATGTACATTTACTTGTACAATGCATGCATAAATATATTGAATTCAAAGTTTGACTTTAACAACCCACTATTTGTAAATGAAAATCAAGATACAAAGTAGTACCATATTATACAAACTACTTCAGTAATTATACGCATTAATCACACATCGATAGCCAGTTGCAGCATGTACAGTACCAGGATATAATTCAACAAAAAGTCAAAGTTCGAAAAAGCGGCTTGTTTTTCGGCTGTGGACGCCAGTGGTTTCCTGTTATAAAACCCAGCAGTAATTGCTCAACATTGCAGGATCCCAACGGCCTTGATAGCGATGCTCGATTGTCAAGATTGTTTGGTGAAAGTGCTCACCGTGCTCATCACTGACTGCTCCAAGATTGTCAGGGAAGAAGTCTAGATGAGAGCGCAAGTAGTGGAGTTTCAATGACATACGGCAGCCCATTTTCTTGTAGTCTCAGAGAAGACTATTGATAAGTTGCACATAGCTCTCTGACTTCGTTTTGCCGAAGAAATTAGCAATCACAGCCTTAAAGGTCACCCAGGCTCTCACCTCCTTCGGAGCTAGAAGCTTTGTGAATTTTTCGTCCACGACCAGGTCTCAAATCTCGAGCCCAATAATTATTCCCACTTTCAACTTCGCTGATCTTAGGAAACTTCTCTTCTATGTACTTGAATCCTTTTCTCTCCTTATCTATTGCTTTGACAAATGTTTCAGCAAACCCAGTTTGATATGTAATGGTGAGAGCAGAACACGTTCTGGTTCCACAAATGGCTTGACTTTGACGTTCTGCTTTCCAGGCACGAAGCATTCTCGCTGTGGCCGTTCTTTTTTTTGTTCTAATGTAAAAAGCCACCTCATTCATTTTACTGTATCATCTTTGAGTATATTTGGATATAAAAAGGAGATGAACACACACACACACACACATATATATATATATATATGTGTGTGTGTGTGTGTGTGTGTGTGTGTGTGTGTGTAAGGCTGTAGTCCACTTTTCAAAGGTACAGTGCTCTATACATGGATTCAGAGCGTAATACATAATATAGTAAGTAAAAAAGAGTCAAAAAACTACACTTTCCATTTCTACAAGCCCGTTTGGTGATANCAGCAAACCCAGTTTGATATGTAATGGTGAGAGCAGAACACGTTCTGGTTCCACAAATGGCTTGACTTTGACGTTCTGCTTTCCAGGCACGAAGCATTCTCGCTGTGGCCGTTCTTTTTTTTGTTCTAATGTAAAAAGCCACCTCATTCATTTTACTGTATCATCTTTGAGTATATTTGGATATAAAAAGGAGATGAACACACACACACACACACACATATATATATATATATGTGTGTGTGTGTGTGTGTGTGTAAGGCTGTGGTCCACTTTTCAAAGGTACAGTGCTCTATACATGGATTCAGAGCGTAATACATAATATAGTAAGTAAAAAGAGTCAAAAAACTACACTTTCCATTTCTACAAGCCCGTTTGGTGATATTCATCATTCTTCAGGACATGTACAATTAGAAAATTTGACGTTACAATTTATATGATGAAATTGGGAATACTTCAAATGTCTTTTAACTCTTTTTAACTTATTGTATATATATATATTTATATATGTTGTATATATATTTATATATTGTATATATATGTATACATGTATGTATGTATGTATGTATGTATTATATAGTGATCAAGAGGCTGAAGATCTAGATGAACATATGGTCCAGTCGTCTACTTTCACTTCATAACAAAGTCCTTATCCTGAAAAAGGTTGCCATATAAAAATTGAAGTAAAATTCTCCTATGTTTAGACATTGGAGTATTTTACAAGATTAGATCTGACGCATTTTGTGAGAAAAGCACAGGCAGTGGTTCTTAATGACCTTGGAGAGATTCTCCAACGTTCCAAAAAGAACTGACCATAGCTGGCAAGGTATTGGTTGGCTCATCATCTCCATGGTAATTGAACAGATGCTTGGGACAACAGATATATGACAATGTATGGACAGTGTCCCTCAATATATAAAAGGCCATAAGATGCTTTTCTTATTATTAAGAACATAGTCGTTCTTTTTAACTGGGAAAATTTTCTTTTTGAAATACTTTAAAACTATCCCTTTCACCAGAAAAAAGCTGGCAGTTCAAACTCCCAAACATAAAAAAGTTACCCACACAGTCCTTCAAACAAACCAAGGAAATAGGTTCTCTTTCAAAATCAGAAATATAACACTAAAATGTGGCAATCGCAAGCATGTGGAACAACAGGCCACTTATTTGTCAATTGTAAAAACGCCTGGAGATTTTGTCATAAACATTCTCCCACCCCTGAAAACTGTTAGGCCAAAACTTTTAAACATTACTACCAATTATTTGAAAATCGATTTGCATCTGAGCAAAAAATGTACTGTTATACCTTGTCAAAACTGCAAATCCGTTAGCTCTCAATATTTATTTCGACGACAATAAGTATAATGAACACTTCACCTTGCCCAATTCAAAACTACTGTCTATTTTAATTCGATTCAAAGATCCATTTCCTAAGGGGTTTGAGAATGTTTGGTTGTAATAAGATGGTATTTTCTTGCCAGTAAATCTCTGACCTCCCAGAGTTGATTTTCTTATCTTTATTAAAAAGTTAAAAAGTGGCACTAGAGAATCTATCTATCATATCTATCTGCTCATTTTAAAATGACTCTCCATAGTCCCTAGTCATTAAAAAACAGCCAACTTACCTACCATATCCTCGAATTGGCAACCATCTGAACTCATTCGTCTATAACAAAGGGCTCGATGGTAGGGAGTCACCTGTTGGGACTGCCTCGGATAACAGATGCAACACAATTTTTGTATCGAGTTAGCCAAATACTTTACAACAACGTAAAGGCAGGCCTTTTCTCGTGGTTTTTTTTTACCCGAAAAATTAACACACACAGTATACTTAAATATTCATTAACTAATTAATACTGATCACCAAAAAAGTGCTACTATAACTTTAGAGTATTAATATTAACAAATTTGCTATCTGGATCACTTGGTTTCTTTCGTATACTGTAGATAATATTGTAAGATATTTTTAAACTTTCTTCTCTTAAATTGTATTTTACTGCTGACTTAATCTGTGTGGTTCTATTACTCATAAGGAGATAGAGAATCTTGATTTCAGCTGGTGAAAAAAGAATATTTTCATATTGTCATCAGCCGAACAACATTTTTAATCGCTAAATTGCTTATACATACATACTTTCACAAATACATACAAACACAAATACATACATACACAAATACATACATGCATACACATACATACATACATACATACATACATTCATACATGCATACATACATATATACATACATACACATGAATATACATCTCATCAAAATCCATCTTCTCAAATCTTTGGCATCCCATTTTATTAATTGTTGTTACCATCCTTGATTTCCAGCTCATGAAATCTCATATGACTCTTCCATGCCGTTGAAGACATGCTCAGTTTATAGCACTGATGATAAATGAATAATCTAATTTTTAATAGATATATCAGGTCAAATGCAATGCCTTTAAGGGCAGCCAAATGGCATTTTTAGATCAATTTGTTGTAAATTCGGTCCAGTGTGATTGCTGATGTTAGGATTTCTCATACTATAGAATTCTATTGAAGACTGATCGAACTTATTAGTGACGGGCATCTCTTCCTAGTTAATAGAAACAATCCACAAGTATTTCGGATTGTTATTAATGAAAATGGTTCACCCTTTTTTCGGAAGATGGTATGGGCATTTTCCAATATACGATGTAAAATTAAACACGCTCTTTGGTAGTCAGCTATCTTTTCTTTTCCTCCACATATTGAATATGGGTCTCCACAACCTCCAATTTAAACATCCAAGCCATATGGAGTTCTCAAAGTGCACTGACCATGTTTCAGCAAAATATAAAAGATCAGTTGAGACATATTTCATAATTTCTCACTTTAGTTTAACGGTAACACTACAGTCTTCCCATACTTGTTATATCCAATTTACTGAGGTTTTAGAGGTTACAGAGGTCACAGAGGTCACAGAGGTCACAGAGGGCTACAAATGGTTTAAAAATACTTAGATGTATCTCTGTATCTAGATAACCATCTCTTGGCAACATGTTGTTCATAAAGGTAAATAAAGGTGTTTACTACAATCTTTTGCCATGAACAAAGTTGTTGAGTTCAATACACCTTGAACTTTTTTGAACAAATTCCACAATCGACATCCTGCACTCAGCTGAAAAGCTATAAATAAAATTTTGCATATCATCCTTAATGTATGTTAAACAACATCATCATTCAGAATGTCAGTACGACCCGAAGTGTCGTCAACTGCTCCTGCCTTTAATTACTTCACAATTGGTTGATGGAAGATCTGTTTATATGTCTTCAGGCGGAGTTCAATCTGATGAGTTAGTAATCTAATTGCCAGGTTTTGGTCCATTTGATTGGTTCTCACCACCCAGTTACATTTCCAATGTTTTATCTGCTCCACATTTCTTTTCCTTTTGGCATCCGAAGTTAGGTACCTCACTTTTGCTTTCACCTGTGTAAGGTTAAGTAATGCCATGTTTAGTTTTTTTTATGTTTTTAGTCATTATAGAGCGAAAGAGATCAAATAAACAAGCTATTTCTTTACGCAGCCTGTTTTTTGCAGTTGCTGATTGCAAAAAAGAAGACGGGCGTCATCCATACCTAACGGCGCTGTGGATTTACAAGGATCTTTGATTGATGGCCAACAAGACATTACCTGAGATGATGTGGAGGGAGAATTTCTTCAGATGCCGTGGATTTGAACGCGGAACCATGAGCTAATTACGAGTCGAAAATTAAATAAGACGATAATTTAGCTTTTGCATTATACTCTTTGACCACCATTTCTGTTTTCCTCATTTTTTGCTTGTTTTCATTTACTACAAATAGGGTTTTGTCATATTCCTCTGCTGACATTTTAACTTGATTCCACAACTTTTGTGCAGTTTGTTTTGTCTTTGTTGTTGTTAAATTGTTATTCATAAATTTGAACAGCGCTTGAGGTCACTACAAAAGAAGCCTTTCCATTGTTTGGCTTGCAATTCGAATTTCCTGAAAAACCAGAGAAATGACGGGAGAATAGTTTTATTTCAGTTAATACAATCTTTTCTAGTCAACATAAATAATACTGGGCAACAATTTTTTACTTTTTGAATGTTGTCTAGATTTCTACAACTGATTTTACGGTATTTTTGCACTGCTGAATCAGGAAATGGCATTCGTTTCTCTCCATCTGGTCAGATTTTTGTGCTAAGTTGATTGGAAAAAAATCAGATCTTGTAACCATATTGATTACATTTTTGTGGCATTATCAGCTGATTTTTGTCAACACCTATCATCCAAAATATGTTTTTAAGAAAAAAAAAATGTTTTTTCAACAACGTATATTGATTACCTGATAGAAACATCGATTACTGTAAATTGAATGGTGGGCATTGATAAAGGTAAGTACACGTAAATTGCATGTTGCTTCACCATTTTTCAAACTTCAGGGCTTGAACTTCCGTTTCGTCGAACTCCTGGAATGCTCAGCGGCAGTGAGATCTTGACGCTCATGTTGCAACCCAGGTTTCTGAAAGCAGTCACCATGTTGTTGACACGTTCTGCGTAGTTTCAGGTCTTATTATGGCCAAGAAAGTTCTTCACTGCCAGAACAAATGCCTTCCACGCTTCCAGTTACACTTCGTTCATTGAGTTTTCGAACTCTGGATCACTGACGAGCTGACGAATCTGAGGACCGTCAAAGATGCCAGCTTCCAACTTCTCCATCGTCAATCCAAAAGCCTGGCACAAGTAAGTGAAGCAGTCACCATCCTTGTCCAGAGCCTTAGACAACTGCTTGATTAAGCCGAGCTTGATGTGCAGAGGTGGGAAGAGTATTCTGTCTCCGTCCACCAGAGGTCGTTGATGACCTTCCTTTCTTTGCAAGGCATCAATTCCTCATGCATAGGCCAGTCCTTCTTTTTGTAATGTTGAGCACGGTCCCTACTAACCCACATGCACAGAAAATATAGGTACTTGATGAAGCCAGACTGTTGTCCCAACAAAAAGGTTCACCATCTTCAGGTCAACACAAATAAACCACTTATGCTAATCATAACCAATTTTCTCCAGCGCATACTTCACCTCCTCATACTTCTCCTTCAGTGTAGTCGAGTGCGCCAGGGGTATAGAGCCAAATCGGTTGCCGTTGTGTAGCAGAACATATTTCAGGGATCGCTTGCTGTTGTTAATGGACAGTCCCCAATCTTTGGGTTTGGAATGTGGCCCTCAAAGCTTGAGCAGAAGCAGCACAATATCTCCACAGTACACCAAGTCCTTCTCTTCAGAGAAGATACGGAGGTACTTTTGATGCCTGTTACGGAAGAAGCTGATGCAAGCACTGTCACAGAAGAGGGTTTTTTCCCTTCAATCTGGATACCAACAGTTCGGTAGAGTTCTTTGACAAGCTGAGGTCGCGAACTAAATCATTCAACTCCTTTTGGAAAAATGGATGTGGAGCATCATCTTCAAGAACCATTTCTTCTTCTTCTTTATGTCCTTCTACACTTGAGGCATCTTCGTTACTAATGTCAGGAAGTCCTCCGAAGAAAGGCACTGAAATTTCATCACAATGAGCTACAGGAAGACGAGCTAATTGAAGATCAGGGTAGGTGAGGCTGCCCCTTTTCTTTCTGTTGATCCCAGTCACATAAACAGCGCAGAAGTAGCAATCAGAAACATGGTTTGTCGTCTCCCTCCAAACCATTGGAATTCCAAAGTTCAGACTCCTCTTGCCATTGGTCCACTCACGTAGAATCTCGGTGCATGCCTTGCACACTATGTGTGGCGCCCTAGCTTTATCCTGGTCACCAAGTTTAATACCGAAATAAGCATGGTAAGCACGCCTTATGAAACTTGTGACTGGCTTTCTATTAGGAGCAATGGTGTATTCTCCACATATGGAGCAGAACATATCGGGCTTATTTCTGTACTATTCTCTGGCCGAAGCCATCTCGTTCAACTGCAAAATAAAAATAGGTACAAATTAGTCATAAGTTGATGCATGTAGGTTTTGTGTATTCCTCAGCCTTCGTTATTTCAAGAAAGACAACTTTTTTGTATCACATTATCACAAAATCACAACCAGCGGCTTCACGATTAGTTGTCATTTCTACTGTACACAACCACTGCAGCCCACTGCGTTCCGTATTTGGCGCCACCAGCACGACAACGCAAATATTCCGCAACACACATGAAACGAAATACCTGTACTTGCGCGGGTGGAGTTTCCTATACACTTTGTGGGGCAGCTGCCCCATTAACTTAGTTTCGATCCATCAACTTTATGCATTGCTGCACCAATTTTTGAAAGATTTCGAGGTTTTATGACTTCAAACTGATGCCTTTCGCCATAATCACCCAGAACTATCGGACCTGAATACTTCTTGTCATTAAAATCATCATTTCCAATCAAAACAATTATTCAACATGACGTTTTACTCCCACCAACGTCTTCTACAATGCTCCACACATGCATACATGTGAACAAAAGCGTGAAAAAACGACATGTGGCTATAGCTCAAAAACTTAACCTGATTGATCAAAACCAATGTGATTTTTGGATTCAGCGCATCAGATTCGTCCTAAATCAGCTGGAAAAATGCAGACAACAAATTTGTTGTTGAGCAGTGTAATAGACCCGAAGACAAAAATGTATAACGAATTAGTTAGTGCCTACAAGAAGGCATTACCTGATCTGAAAATGGCATTGCAACTACAGAAACCACAGACACTTTGGAACAATGTCAAAAATGATGGGAAAAAATTATGAAAAAACCTTAGTTGATCTGCAGGGAAGAATAAAACGCATTCAAAGTCAACAGTTATCCTTCTGGTTAAAGTTGAAGTGAAAACCTCAACAAAAGCCAGTCGAACCTTCACAAACATTACCATCTCAATCATCCAGTCAAAGTGAGAATGATAATCACTCAAATGTTAGCTAACCTGTTCAAGGTAAAAATCTGTAAAATTTAAGAGAGTAGTACTAGGTCTCTCCCTGTCGAATTTTGATTCTGAGCGTCTTCATTTGCAGGTTATTTTGACAGGTCTAGGAGGATCGATAATGAAATTGATTTCATGTTTACTTCTAGATACGGACATTGTTGTTGATGACGAGACTTACGAGAAAAGTGGTGAGAAGAAAAGGAGCGAAACACCATCCCAAGACAAATGCACTACTAGATTAAACGTCTTGAATGAATCAATCGCAAGCCTTGCTGATTTGGAGAAAAAAAATTGGTTTAACATCAGAGAGTAAACACCATTTGAAAGCATTGATAGCAAAGAAGGAACCATTGAAAAGAAAATTAAATGGCTAAAGTCACTGGCTTAAAGCCAACAAAAACTCCAGGGCAAATGAAAGCAAGTTCTCAAGAAGATAGCGGCTAAGCATCCTGAAAGCTTGAGGTAAAAACTACAACTGGGTGACCAAATTTGGATGCACAAGCGGATGGTTTATATGAAGCAATCCTCTCCATCATAATCCCAGAATCTGCTGCCGACGAATGCCGCAAATCAGGGGTTTATAGCACTGTTTGTTCCCTGAATCATTTGAAAAACTGGTTAGAGAAAAAGGGCTATAAATTAAGCAGAACACCAACTATTATCGGCTCTTACCTGAGGATGTGTCACAAATGTGGGAAGAGTCATGTTCATACAGTCTCAGTAAAACTTCAACGGTCACAAAACGATTTCAAAACGATGAGATTTCCCGATTGTTATTTTGCAAAGGCATCAGTCATGTTTGCCAGAGCAATTGTCAACTTATTTGGAGACGTGTTTTTTCTCTTCCAAGATGATAAAGCACGTGTACCCTTGGGGTTGCCTGTTTCTGAGTAGCAAATAGCAATATCAATGCATTTGGAATACAAAGTAATGTTACCTGACCATGACTTTCCGATAGGGGAGAAACATAAACTTGTTTCCTCTGTCTATGCAACCTGTTTAAAAAACGATGGTGAAATAAGTTACAATGGCTCTACATTTATTTCCATCAAAAGTGGTAAACATGACAAAAGCTGTGCAGAAACTCATTCTGACGATTTTGAAAGAATTCTACACTTATATGAGTTCCAAGATGCTGCATTAACGCCAAACAAGGGTGTCATACCATTTCTTTTTATTACAGTAGACAGCAGACCATTTGAAACCCAAAAAACCAACAGCGTTTCGCCGTTTGGTACAGACTATTCGAAAACAACGATCTTGTTGCTGTTTTAGTGTTTACTCACGCGCCTGGCAGTAGTGCGTATAACCGAGTTGCAAGACGAATGGCACCGTTGTTTTAGGATACTGCTGGCGTCATTCTACCATTTGATACTTTTGAAAACCACTTGGATGCATCAAACAAGACCACTGTTTCAGAGCTTGAAATCAAGAACTTTGAAGCTGCTGGGAAAGTCCTTGCAGACATTTGGTCGGAATCAGTCACTTACAAACACCCAGTCGTTGCTTCGTATACATGCCCCCTGAAGAAGAGCAGAGCAGTCTTGTTCCACAAGTCTGAAAAGTGGAAAGCAAAACATGTTTGCCAGTCACAGTACATATTGCAGGTAGTGAAGTGCACTGACGAGTCTTGCTACAAAGAATGGAGAACAAACTACATCAAGTCTTTTCCTCAGCAATTTTTGCCACCTCCGATACTAACTGGCACATCAAAAAATGGCTTGACAATCGACCAAGTAACAGGCTCATTTCGTCATTGAAATTAGATGTTTGTTACGAGTATTGTCCATCATTCCAACAATGAAATAACAAAGGCGAAAGAATCATCGAACGCCGCACATGGAAAGTTTGTAAAATCTATCATTCGACAATAAGTGCATTGAAAACGCACAAACCATAAGCAAAAAAAACAAGGTAGCAGCCGAAGAACCATCCGACGAAAGTGATATTAGTGAAGTTGAAAGCGATGACCACATAGAATCAGAACCGACCACCATTACTGATAATCGAAATATCTTACCAGAAAATACCAGATAAACGATTGTTTTGGACTTTAACTTTTCAAAAAACTTGTTGTATTGATCTTCAAGTAATGTTTTTCCTTTGTTTAAAGGTAAGTACTCAACAATATTTGTTTAATTCTCGATATGGCTGGGGTAGGTCATGGGGTACTTTTTCGGAGGGTTCACCAATTCCTGTAAAATTGATTAATGGGTAAGTAGCTGAGATACTTTTGGTAGGTTGGTCACCAAATGATTACGATTGATTACAAGGGGGAATAGGTAGTATAAAATAGGCCGAAAGTTTTTTACGTAATATGTGAAAGATTCCTTACTTGCTTTTGTTCCCATTGCTTGGTGTGCGAACTTCTTAGCAGTTACCAAAGTTTCCAAATGCATAGTATTTTCCAATTTCGATCCATCATGAGAGACAAGTCAAAAGAGACGATACAATGACACGTGATCTGCAAGCTAACATTGCCACTAGGTATTTCACGGTTTGTTTATTTAACCTTGTCCGACTTGTTTTGCACCAAATAAGCCAAATCACGTATGCAATCAATGAAGATTTCAATATTTCTTTGATTGCACTTGATCGATTGTTTAAGAATAAAGAACAACTCATCATTAAACTGCCATTTAGAATAACTTAAAGGTCATTTACGGGTAAGTTATTTATTAAGAACAATACAAGGCATTAAAGAAATTCCAAGGTAAAGACCCATACAAAACCACCAACTATATGGAACTGTAGAGAAAACAGCAAAATGGAAAAAAGCTAAGCAGGGATAGAAAATCTAGTCTTTACTGCAATGCAAAGAACCAAGATTCTTACCAACATTCTTACCGGCTTACCAACGAAATGACAATTTTATTCCAAAACAGGAGCTGGAAAAATTACAAACCAAGCAACATCATTGAAGAGCATTACGCAACAACGGAAGCAATCTCACCCGGGTTAACATCAGAATGATTCAGTATTCATTAATATTTGAGGGCTATATGAACTCGGCTTTCTATTGAACTACATCAGTTAGTTTTTCACGCATTAAAAGGAACCAGCTACTTCCCCTCCCCCATTCTATGAGAGCCAGAGAGTCAAAGTTAAAATCTTTCCCAAACTTGACTTCTTACTGAACTGTCATGTGGTCAATGTCAGAGTATAACTTAGTGTTAACAGCATAAATGTTGATAAAGTGGATCAATTTTCCAGGGAAATCATTAACATAACAAGAGAAAATAGATCAAAGATGAAACCTTGTCAAAAGTACGGTAAGCGCCATTACAAATGAATATTTGACTCAAGACCTCCACGTTCTTCAAAGCTAATGTGAGTTCTATAAAGGTTTCCAAGGGTCTTTGTGGAGTAAGTACTCCCAGGTCTCCAGTCTACATTCTCGAATGTGGAGTAAGTCGTGTGTCCAAATTCTACGTACCCCTGATCATTTAAGATTTATTGGAATTGCCATTGAAAAAATTGGAAGTAGAAATAGCTGAATGAATCACCATCTGAGCGAAGACCATCCGAGTGCCAACTAAGGTCCATGGTAATGGTATTACACAATGTGACGCTACCATCGATGTTTGTACCAAGCCATCATCTTTAGGAAAATTGTCAACCAAGGCTGAATAGTTTCTCTTCATTACAGAACCTCGCCAGACAGCAGCCTCGCATTTCAAAGTCTAGGGGTATTAATCCTGAATACAATTTGAAATGCGATATAGAGGTGTACTAAATGATACAGATTTGTGCAATACTCCACATGACATTCACCAACATTCAATGTCTGGGTGTTCTTTTACAGAGTTCATTTGCTTCTGGCAATGAACACCCATTCTTTCGTAGAAAAGGAAGATTGTAGCAAGTCATTCCTACTCCCTCTTTGCCCAAGCCATAAATGTGCATTCCCTAATCAGTGACAATACAGACGGCCATCTGTGTATTTGCTGAAGCTCACAACGTCCATTATTAGTGAGCACATTTTAATGTTTATTTCAATACTAGTGTCTATGAAACTACATTGGAAAATCAGGCTCCAAGTGATAAAAAAAGTAAAGTTTAATTCTCAAGACATTTTAACATTCTGGAAAAAATTTCTGAGCATCTTTATACCTGAAAAATTTGGATGAAAACGGTATTGATCAAGAGCACTAAGAAACATAAAAGTAAAAGAAGTCGTAAAAATAATTTGCATTTAAGTGACATGTAACACTGGAAAAAATTACCTGCGGGAGAACATAGTGTCGATAGCTCAGCTGGTTCATGTGACCATCACAGCTATTGGGATTGGTCCGAACACAGTTTTGTACGACTAAATATGTAAGCAAAAAATAAGCCTTCACAGGTGTTTGATGATAACCAAAATATTATTAGTCACAATTCTATACCTTGCTTGTGATTTGAATATAGGCATAAGTCAAGGTAATGTAATATTCTACTTTTTTATTCATCAGTAGATATTTCATTCATCATTTATTTTTTATTTTTCATCTTAGATTTTAAAGAATGATTTTAACGTAAGAAATATATACTGTAGTTACTGTGTTGCCTCCCCAAGTTCAACTCTTGAAATTTGTATTTCTCTCAAAACAAAGTAGAAAAACTGAACAGAGCAATTGCTGATTATTCCTAAAATAAACTATTTACTCCACACATCATAACTTTCTCCAAAAAACGCAAATGTTTAATCTATGAGTCAGGCATTCCGTTAGCGGAGGGCATGTTTATATTTACAATATAGTCAGTAGACCAGTACAGTCTGTAAGGTCAGCACACATCAAAGGAAATTTCACTTAATGTAAAAAACGGGGTCATGTGACTTTTAACACAAAAGACACAAAGGGCGGGGTTACGTTATTGTAAACAAATACTATTTTTGCATTGACCATCAAAATGGTACACGATGGAAAACAACCTATATTAACTGGAGGTAAATAACAAGGTTTATGTGCTTTCTCCCTTAATTTAAGGCTTATTGGTTTTGGGATAAATTCACCGTAGACAACTGAAAGAAACCCCCCTCCCCCCAGCGATTACAACAAAAAATACTCGATGTTTATCGTATTAAAAATATTGCGCAGGACAAATATTACAAAATACATCTGTAATTTTTTCCCCTCAGAATCCGAGATTTCACATCTATCTACCTTTCGAGTTCATTCTTTGGTAAACAATACATTTAAGCAGGTTCTATACAGCAATACATTTTACTCTAATACACTGTTTACACCACGTATTTTTCAGATGCAATAAAAAATGCCTTTTGATAATTTTGATTCCATACATCTCCACAAAACTGGTAAAGAAAAACGGCTGTTTGCAATACAAAAAAAAATTTCAAATTTACAAGCACGTAATCCTATCTCCTAATCACATTACATCAAACAAATTTCTATAATTGAAGAAATGTTAATCTCCATTGCATGCCTCAACCATCATCCTACAAAATACTGTAGTCCCAACTAATTCTTAAGCCAGTTTCTTGGTTAACTTAATCAAGAAGCCTAAACGAGCTCTTTAATTATTATGGATGGTTTAACCAAGTTAATCTCTATGTATACCTTATTCCTATTCAACCGGAAAGTCCAAATATAAACCAACAGTACTCTTACTTGAGTACTCTACTTTTTCGAGAGAAAAATAAATATGAGCGGTGATACATCTTTAAATGGAAATACTAAAGTCAGATAAAAACAACGCATACGGCATATCTACGCAAGTCGTCTGAAAATGGCGCATAAAATCTGACTGATAATGTATATGTAGACATAGCATCAACTCTTAAAAGCTAGAAATATAAGGCTACATACATTAATCTTAAAACACCATACAATTGTGAATTTAAGTTTGCATACGGGAATGTTAACATGTTATGGCATCAAATGGGATAGAGACGTCATGGACTCCCTTTTTAACTAATGCACTAATCTATATCTCAAAAAAGTAGTAACCAGGCTATATTTATAGTACTTGTTGCGGGGTAGCCTTTACAATTATGCCTGGAATCACTATGCAATACGTTACAAAAAGGTAGCGGAGGTCTGTTTGTAAGAGATGTATCTAAAAGCTACTTCTTAGCATCTGAAGGGAAACTACAATTTAAAGATTTTTTTTCATATCACAATATTATTTTAATCAAAGCTACCTAAATTCAAAAAGTAAAGCGGATCAAAACATGATAAATAAACGAAGAAAAAGTTAATGTAGGCTAGATTCAAACAATCCTAGGACCAAATACATATACACTGGGGACCCAATGGTGTGAGCGTCTGATGTTCCTAAAAATTGAAATTGACCTACCCAACTTAAAATAAGGATTTGTCAGACATTAAATGACGGGTCATTACCTATAATAGAGAAGAAATTTGTTGCAACAAAGTCACAGTAATGATACAGGAAATGAATACGGAGGATACGTTCATTTTAACAGTCGGTTTTATAAACAAACGTATGGTTGTCGGATGGGCGGGCCCCGTCTCGGTTATTTTCTCGAAAATCTTCTTAACAAAACTCCAAAACAACTGTATGAAACCATTAAAACTTGAGTTTTTGTAGACAATTTGCTGACGACGTAATTCATAAACGTCTGACGGATGTACCAGATGCATTGTTTAAATATCCGTGACAGTTAAATAAAATTCACTATCAAAAATTGTACTGGTGAGTTTCTTTATACAAAGTTTATCGAGAACAACGACAGCTACACTACCTAAGTATATACAAACCCTACGCCATGGTCAAATGTAATACAACAAACGGAGATATGTATCGATCATACAGGATAACTAACAATTTCGTTCATGACAAAAAATTGAATACGAAAAGAACACGAAAATGCCTGCTATCCTCTGTTATCTTTCAACAGTGTTTTTATACAATTTGGTGGCTATCAGTTGTACAGTGTGGGTGACAAAACCTGCGAAGTAAACACAGTTATTCGCAAGGGGCTAAGTACTTTTATAGAAAAGCCACACCGATCTCGTCTTTAGTCTGAACTGTTATATTTCAAACTGGGGATGGAAAGTATTTCGATCGGAAAATCTACAGATAGAACCCAGATATAGCCTTTTCTTATGTTAAAATAAAAACTTGTGCGTACTACTGTGTATAACGTACGGGTATATTTTGTAAAATTAAAGACAATAAAGAAAAACATATCCCAGCAAAAGGTTATGCAAACTTGAAATAGACACGCGAATAATTCATGTGAGAAACCAACAAAAGCAGATTCTATGGTTACTACAGTACATTTTATACATACGTTAATGTAGGTATTGAAACGAAAGTTCGGGCAAAGAAGGGGTTGAAAAATGTATTTATTTACTCAGCCAATTAAAAAAGGTACAAATAACAAACTAATGGAAATATCGCGACAATAATAATTAAAATAAAAAAATTTTGGATAGAAAGGCACACAAAAAGTATTGGGTATTTTCGATACAATCAACCACATATTAAATTGTAGCATAACAAAGAGAAATTCTCCTTGCACTTTACTTGTGATATCTTTTTAAACATTGCAAAAAAAATCCCCACTAAAATATTCCCAATGAAATAGATGAAAAACGCTACAAATAAAATACTGGTAACAGACATTTAACGGTAAAAAATTCCCCTAGTAATCCACACAGAAATGCTTAAATTAAAAATATCGTCACATTATAAGAATTTTAACAACTGTATGTAAATAACACATGCCCTGAGGAAAAAAACGTTAACGCTTCAAAAACTAGCTCGGGATGCATTGCCCAGTTGTCAGGATGAAACATACTAAAAAAATAGATCCAATGCAATATTATGGGCCAGTTTTGCCCAAGAGTTCATGTTTTTTTTCGTCTAACGTCCTTTAAACCAGCTATTTCTTCCGGATGGTGTCTTCTTACATGATATAATCGAGTATCGGAACACGTAAACGGCTTCCCACAATATTCACATGCGTATTTCTTGTCGCCAGTATGAATACTACGGTGGCATAACCAGCGTTGCTTTTTTATAAATCGTTGTCCACAATATTCACACAAAAAGGGTTTTTGTCCCTCATCCAAATGTGTGTAGGAATGATTGCGCAGGTGCGATCTTTGTGGAAATGCTTTTCCACAAGTTTCACAAGCAAACTTTTTAATACCATCATGCCCGTTAATATGCCTTTTCAACCCCGACGGATCTTTACAGCGGTAATCACATTGTGGGCACGCGTAGGGCTTGTTGTCCGAATGAGTCACAGCTAAGTGCTTCCTCAAATACCCTTCCCTTGCGAAATTTTTGGGGCAGAGCTCACAACTATATAACTTCTCCGTTTTATGAATCCTAATATGCGCCTTGAGATAGCTTTTTATTTTGAACGTCTTCTCACAAATGTCGCAATGATAAGGCTTTTCATCATTGTGAGTTTTCTCATGTTTTAGTAATGTGCTTGAGGCTGGGAAGTTAAGTCCGCAAATTTGACACCTAAAAGGTCTCTCTCCAGTATGAATACGAAGATGCCCAATAAGACTACTGGAGTACCTGAACTTCTTGTGGCATATCTCACATTCATGTGGCTTAAGCTCGCTATGAACTAGGCTATGAACCTCAAGGGACTTTTGAGTTCTGAATCTCTTACCACATTCAGAGCATTCGAATTCCCTGACATCTTCATGGGTTAACAAATGCCTTTTAAGATGTCCTTCACTTGGATAACGTTTCTCGCACAATTCACACTGAAATGGTTGTCCACCCGTATGACGATACTCGTGGTGCCTAAGCGTTGTCGACTCTATGAATTCTTTATCACAATATTTGCACTTGTAGCGTCTTTCACCCCCATGAGTAAGTTTGTGGCGTTGTAAACCGGGTAAGGTTACAAACTTCTTACCACATTCATGACATTTATGTTTCTGCTCACCTTTATGAATGGTTAAGTGATGCCTCAGTCCAACTTTGGTACTTGCCGATTTTCCGCAAATGTCGCATGTGTATAGCGATTTCCCCTCGTGTTTGAGAATATGACTCATAAAGCTTTCTTTTCCAGTAAAACTTTTACCACACAAATCACAAGTATAAGCTTTAATTCCTTCGTGAATACTTAATTTATGTTTCTTTAAATGAACAGATTGTGTAAATCGCCGACCACATCTATCGCATTCAAATGGCTTCAGGGTCTGGTGTGTATTCATATGTTTGGTCAATGATCCTCTTTGCGTAAACCTAGATCCGCAAACTTCGCACTGATGTCTCTTTATACCCTTATGTATATCCAAGTGTGATCGTAAATACGACTTAGTTTTAAGAATTTTATGGCAAATATTACACTCTACTTTTCCGTCTTCAAAAAGCAGATGATCATCATTTATTACATTAAGCGCACTACCCTTTGTTTGAGGTGACAGTACAAGGTCTAAATTACTTACAGATGAGCCGTCAGTAAATTCAACTTTTGACTCTTGCTTTATTGTGGGTAAAAGATCATCAAATCTTTTAACTTCATTATTTCTTCCCATTGTTTCTTCTATCTGAACTGTTCCAGGGTCTCTATCTTCATAAATATTGCATTCTGCGCTATCGGGATGAAATCTCGACGTAATACCTGCTATTCTGCTCTCAACTCCAAATTTATCGCTGTGGTGTGCAGGTTCATATTCGCTCTTAATGCTTCTGCAAACCAATACGGAATCCACTGAATCCATACGAGTTGGGCATTGATCATCGCCTCTTTCTTCCTCCTCTTTTTTCACATCTAAGTAATAAATGTCACCACTATCTCCCCTCATAGTTCTTGGAAAAAGAAGGCACCAAAAGATTGTTCACTTCATTAATGTGCACATGGGACGAAAAATCTATGAGAATAATATAAGGGGAAAAAATGAAACTGTGTACTTCGATATTATGACGTCAAAACAACAACTGACATGCAATTGATGCCCACCCCTTGGTCCGGTTACTCCAACCGGGGCTTTTTTAATAAAGAAAAGAGTAAATCTAAATCAAAAACAGCACCAAGCACTTTCAAAATACGCATTGCCAGCAGCCTAGCAACAAGGCTAAGTAACTCTGCAGGAATGGGGTATGAAATAGGTTAGTATGAATTGCTGCTAAGGAAAATATGAACTTTGGTTACGGCCCTAAGACGGCCAACTATCAAAGACCAAGCTTAAAAAACAACTCTAATTATCCTGAATAATTCACATAATCTTACCTAAAGCATAAAGGAAGCTTTTTGCTATTCATTTTCAAAAGCTGTCGTGATGCTTTGAACGACCATAATCTTGACAGACACCTTTGGGAACTTACAACCGAGGTTACAGGAGGTTAATAGATACTGACAAGTTTTACTGGCAAAATAAGAGCCTTTTGTCTTTCCACAGTATATCACGATACCATGGTATCCTGTAAACTCAAGGCAACTTAAGCATTGCTATATTTACGTAACTTGACACAGGCATAAAGTAAGCTGAGTCTTAATAACCGACATGTTGGATTCAGCCACGCAACTGGCATTTTGGCAGCGAATACACAAAACAATTTACTGACCTCAGAACAGCTAAAAGACTGAAATGTAGAATCTATTAAATCGGCAAATACAATACGGCAACAAAGCACTAATAACTGGCAAATCAAAGCACAACAATAAATCAAATCCATAATTTGATGTGGTGCTATTAAATTATGCCTTTTTATCCCTATACCGTATGCAGAGCTATAGAATCTGGTGAAAAAAATTCGTCAAAACAAAATTAAAAAATTAAACTGTCTCCTTTTAAATTGGAGACCTGTCCAAGCGTAAGACAGTGTCCTGTGTGACTACTAAAAGCTGCATAGTACGCATTAAACTGTGAGTATGGCCACAAGAATGAGAATGTACAAGTAAAAGGAATACATTTTAATTAAGATTTTGCTTTAAAATAAGAGTAAAAATCTTGGTTTAAAGTTATATTTCACTATTTCTGATAAAAAATTACTTGAGTTTCTTGCTCATGCATTCATCAGATCTACACATAAAAAACTGCTAAAAATCTATGAATTTAAAAAACGTTGAGAAAGTAATTAAAGTCATTAAAATTTTCAGTGGTCTGGTGGGACGGATTTGTAGTTCTTTAAAAGGTCTTTGTTGACGTGTCGACATGTAGAGCACTTTCGAAATATGTCTGGAATTTACAAAACAAGAACATAACACCAATTTTGTATTGGAAAGTGATCGACCATGCCCACCCGTATGTTAATGGCAGCCAAACGTGCAACCTCTGACGGAGAAATTTAACATAATTACGTCCAAATTGAAACTACTAAACAAAAAGCCTGAACTAATCTCTGCATAATACAGGAAAAGAAAAAAGAAAAGAAAAGTTGATAAAATATTTGGCTGTAAGTCCACTATGAGGGCTAATCATCCCATGGTGGATGACAAAGATTACGACAACCACATTAAATCTAAATTCAAATCTAAACGAGATAGGAGCTGCTCTCACTGATCGAAGTCAAATGACGTTCAAGAGGCAAACCGAAAGGACCTGTTCAACTGATAGAGTACCTAAGCTGAAATCTCGTAAATCCCTAAAATTTGCAACCTACAATGTCCGCACTTTATCAAGACCAGGAAGACTTCACCAGCTTATAACTGGTTGTAAGACTTTTGACATAGACGTTATTGCCATCCAAGAACACCGATGGAAAACTAACGTAGAAACGACTACCTTAAAGTCAAATGGATATCACCTGATATTCAACACAGCAAATAAAAGGTCTCAAGGCGGAGTTGGAATTCTTGTCTCCAACAAAATTGCTAAAAACATTTCCAACATTAAAAGCATAAGTAATCGAATTCTACTTATCACCATCAATTGTAATCCCAAAATAACCATTGTATGTGCATATGCTCCCACAGAAGAAGCTTTCCCTACTGACAAAGATACTTTTTATGAAAACCTAAATGACTGTATACGTGATGTTCCTCTTCACAACTTTCTTGTCCTCATGGGCGATTTGAATGCCAGAGTAGGTTTTTCAAATACTCACATCAAGACTGTTGGAAGATATACTT
>RDPX01000053.1:3055025-3087318 GCA_003991215.1 Morbakka virulenta
CTTTTCCTGATTTGAGTTGTTTGGTGCCTTGGTGGAGTTCTTCAGCAGAGAAAGGGCGAGTTAGGTAAGACATGTTCTGGTCTTTGGATGGCAGTCTGGTGGAGGAGAGAACTCCAGTGTGTCTTCTCCTTTCTTTGCTCCGTCCATTTGCCACCAGTTGACTTGCTACCTGATTGGGTGTGACATTGCATTGTTTGGGAGGATCGGTCTTGTTTTTTCCTAGCCTTTTGATCGTGCTCCAGGCCTTTTTACTGTTTATTTTCATGTCTGTGTTCTCAATCATGTTTTTCCAGGCCGTCCTGCGTTCCTTTACAACCATATCAAGAGGTTGCTGCCCAATCTGAAGAGTTTGGTCATTGAACGGGTCAGAATTAGACATTACCTCATAGTCTCGGAGCAGACGTTTTGAGTCGCTGGTAAGACCAGGAAGGTACTTTGTGCGGCACCCCCGGGGGATGTAGACGCATGCGGCTTTGTGCATTCGTTGTTTGAAAGCTGAGTAGTTCTGTGGAATTGGACGCAGGTCGGTTAGCATGAAGTCAAGTGTTTGTCTAAAGCCTTCCCAGTCAGCTTTGCGAAGATTAAATCTACGTTTGAACGGGATGTCTAATATACTTCTGCGCATAACCTGACGGAGATTGTTCTGTGTTGGGATTTGGGAATAGGGGATAAGACCCTTTTCTGAGCGGTATGGGATAGTTGGTTGGTTACAAAGCAGAGATCGGGATTATAGCCCCGGTTCCACCTGGCACTGAGGAAGGCTTTGGGATCTTTGAGTCATGAATTAGTGTCAGGTCAAGTGATTGTGCCCAAGCTTCAACGATGTCCCCGTCTCTGTCATTTTCGGCATAGTCCCATCTTGTGCTATGGGCGTTGAAATCACCAATGATGAATCTGTGTTTTCTCAGACTGCTTGATGGTGGTTCATTCCAGACAAATCTACACCCAGAAGCTTTGTAGATAGAGGTAATCTGTATGTTGGGAAGGGGCACCGTGATCAGTTCGATGTTGTGTTGGTTTGTGGTGTGGACTGCATCAACACTGAGGTTGTCTCTAGTGAAAACGGCAGATCCATACTTTTCATGTCGTATTTCAGCAATCAGCTTCATTCCAGGTAGGTTCTGTCTTCTGCTGGAGGTCTTCAGGTGTGTCTCCTGGAGGCACGCAATGCCGTAATCTTTGTTGTCTTGGATAGTAGTTTTGCCTTCACATCTTTGTATCCTTCAATGTTGAAGGAGGCAACAGCCAGAGTTGGTTCTGACAAGAGCCCGTGTTGATGACTTTGGTGTGGAGGCATTTGGAGATTGGAAGGTAGTATCACAGAGGAATAAGATCTGTAAATAATGATATGATGATACACTAAAGGTATTTCGTGTGTATTAAGGACTGTGGCTTTGCCAAGAATTATTAAGCACTATTCTATTAAAAGGAAAACCATATATGAATTAAAGGATGATACCCACGACGAACAACATGACAGATAAATCAGAACAGAATAGTCATTTTAAAATCTTTTATTTTGTTTCATTTCATCGACACATCCATGACAGACCAATTATTTAAGACAAATCTGTTACCATATAATCAAGAAAGTTTCATTTTAATATGTATATATACATTATATATATCATATTATATATATATATATGAAAACATCGGTGAAATAATTACCTAAGATACTATGTGAAAGAACTGATCTACCACAACCAAATATTATATTGTCCATTATTTCAATATATTTATTATGCACCCTGTATGTGGAATTATCACCATTCTTTAATACATTTGCTTGGTAGTTTTCTGTAGGAATGCTTTGGTCCTGCACACCAATAACGAAGTCTTCAGTTACTGGTTTTAAAATCTAGGAGGTTGACCACGGATATTAGGGTATAGTATTCAAATCATTCAGTTGGACTTTTAAAGTGTTTTTCAGGACCAAGAGTCAGACCTAACACTGTAAGGTACCTACAGGCATCATTAGAGATACAATACTTGGTTATGCTCTTTTCGTTTATGTTGAAAATATTTAGTATCCAGTTGTTGAAGTTTTTCAGGCAGGTATTCATTACTATAATTGATATTTTCAATCATATTTCTAATTGTAAGAGTCCATTTCTTCCTACATTGCAGAAAATATAGAGTTTGTTTACATCAGTTTAAGAATGGTGCATTTGAAGGAAGGTAAGAACTTTTCTTATCGTTTTTTCTTATCACCTATGTAGCTTCAGTACATTTATTCAGTTCAAAATTCATTCTGACATCATCACTATATGCTGGGACTACGATTAAAATTCCTTCCAGATGTCTATTATTTTTCATATTTACAAGTGTCTAATTCCCTTATTATATATTTTGTACACGTATGCAGTGTCTTTGTATGTTTCTTGAGGAGAAAAAGTAATTACTATTACTATTACTATTAATTACTATTACTATTACTATTACTATTACTATTACTATTACTATTACTATTATTATTACTATTACTATTACTATTACTATTATTATTACTATTACTATTACTATTACTATTACTATTACTATTACTATTACTATTACTATTACTATTACTATTACTATTACTATTACTATTACTATTACTATTACTATTACTATTACTATTACTATTACTATTACTATTCCTATTACTATTACTATTACTATTACTATTACTATTACTATTACTATTACTATTACTATTACTATTACTATTACTATTACTATTACTATTACTATTACTATTACTATTACTATTACTATTACTATTACTATTACTATTACTATTACTATTACTATTACTATTACTATTACTATTACTATTACTATTACTATTACTATTACTATTACTATTACTATTACTATTACTATTACTATTACTATTACTATTACTATTACTATTACTATTACTATTACTATTACTATTACTATTACTATTACTATTACTATTACTATTACTATTACTATTACTATTACTATTACTATTACTATTACTATTACTATTACTATTACTATTACTATTACTATTACTATTACTATTACTATTACTATTACTATTACTATTACTATTACTATTACTATTACTATTACTATTACTATTACTATTACTATTACTATTACTATTACTATTACTATTACTATTACTATTACTATTACTATTACTATTACTATTACTATTACTATTACTATTACTATTACTATTACTATTACTATTACTATTACTATTACTATTACTATTACTATTACTATTACTATTACTATTACTATTACTATTACTATTACTATTACTATTACTATTACTATTACTATTACTATTACTATTACTATTACTATTACTATTACTATTACTATTACTATTACTATTACTATTACTATTACTATTACTATTACTATTACTATTACTATTACTATTACTATTACTATTACTATTACTATTACTATTACTATTACTATTACTATTACTATTACTATTACTATTACTATTACTATTACTATTACTATTACTATTACTATTACTATTACTATTACTATTACTATTACTATTACTATTACTATTACTATTACTGTGACTATTACTGTGACTATTACTGTGACTATTACTGTGACTATTACTGTGACTATTACTGTGACTATTACTGTGACTATTACTGTGACTATTACTGTGACTATTACTGTGACTATTACTATGGCTATTACTATGACTATTACTATGACTATTACTATTACTATTACTATTACTATTACTATTACTGTTACTATTACTATTACCATTACTATTACCATTACTGTGTAATACTGCTATTCATACACGCTTAGCTTCTTAGCAATATTTGCTTTCATTTGATACATTTCGTGTGTTTTTTGCTTGCTTGCGTATGTACGCGCTAGTTTGCATCAGGTTACTATTAACATCAGTGCACGTAATTTAGTTTGTTACGTATTGAGGAAGATACTTATCAGTTGTACTTTCCAAATCCGTTAGGCAATTAATTAACATCTTGCGGAATCTGTACATTCGTAATTTAGAGTAGGAACCAATTTTTGATTATTCGGAGCCAAATCATGTTTTTATATATGACATATTTACCAAGTTAAGTTAATTAGTTTTTGGTTTTAGAGAGGTGTGAGCTAGTGCTAACAGAAGGCTACGCGTTATTCATGATATATGTTTTAAAAAATTATTTCTCTCTTTCTTTTCTTGAATCTAACCTGTGCGTCAATGCTCGAATCTTGCCATAAATCGACGAAGATTTAAAGTGGTGCAATAGATGGGCTTCCATGAAGATTGGAGTTTAAAGCCCTTGTATAAGACTGAAGTTTAGTTGGAAGAAAGAACATATTATCGTCAAAGAGAGAACGTAAGTGATCACATGTATGTAGAATTGCATCCGATTATTTTGTATGTAGAACAGTAACGTTTTTGTCAGAATTATTTGAGAGTTTCACTCGAATCCTTACCATAAGCAGAAAACAAGCAACCAGCTCTAGAGAATCTGAACTCAAATTGTTCGACTCTGCTCTGTTTTCACGTGAGGTACAATCAAAAACTGTACTACATCCTAACTAGTTTTATGGAGAGGCAGGTGAAGACATAGTAAAGCTGCTCCGCAGCTTTGATAGGGTAACAAAAGCGAATAATTGGTCGTAAAAGCGTCAATGCGATATTTTACACACCATTTTCAGGGACAGGGTGCAGTATTTTATGATCAATTGGCAAACACAAAAAAATTAGGTTTGTGCCCTTTAAAGGTGGTATTATAGGAACATTTGACACCAAAAGAAGCGCGTTCCTTTTATTACGTTTATATGTATGCAAGAAAACAATGGATTTCTCAAATATTCAATAGTTCAGCATCATGGGTAAAAGCCTCAATACAGCAAAATCCAAAACAAATTGCTGCCATGACAACAGACAATGCACTGAGTGAGAGATTGGACCGTTCAGAAGAAGTTATAGAAAAACTTGCACTCTCCATGGCAGAGGCAAATATCAAGCAAGGATAGCACAGATATGGATAGGATCGAGAAGGTATCCAAAGCGAATGAAATCTACGTTGCAGTGATGGGCGTCCGATGTGGAAAAGAAGTGTAACGAGAGAAAAAAGCAGAATGAGCTGTCAAAAAACTAGATAATGTTGTACAGGATTCGTCAACATTATAGTCTGTTACAGAGTCTTGTAAATCAATAAACCCCCAAAATATGCTTCAATGTGTAACGCCTATTGCTAGGATAGAAAACGTTGAATCTGAAAATGTCATTGATTTGGGTTCAGGTATAACAAATTATAGTTTTGAGTTATTCAAATTGATTAATAAATTTGTTAAAAATCGTTAGAATTATTTACACATGGTATAACAGATAAGAGTGCTACTGGTAAGAACTTAGATATTGTAGGTACTACAACAGTAGAATTAGACTCAGGCAACAGGAGTTGGTTATGTTATGTTGTGTTATGTTGTTCTGTTATGTTGTTCGTAACGTTCAATATTCATTTTTGTTAGGAACTGACTTCTTGACTAAGCCAGGAACTAAGATTGATTTAACAAAATTAGAAGTGACTATATGATCAGATAAGATTCCTATTAGTGTCGTTAACCTCCGAAGCTGGGTAAAAGATGCATATTAGAATCTTAGAAATCCCACCTCGTAGCGAGGCGCTCCTTACCGATTAACTTGCTGGGTTGTCTGGTACGGTACTAGTCGAGCTGAAGTATGAGATATCGAATAACAACTCTCTGCTATATCCATCTCGATCTATTGCTCATGTGAGAATAAACGATAACTCATAAAGTTATTTAATGCAAACAATTTTCCATCTCAAGCATTTGTAGGGACATGTGTTTGAATGCCAGAAAAATTGGAGGAGGAAGAACTTTCAAAGGAAAAGGTCAATTTGGTCAAAAAACGGTGAGTCACAGCTTTCTCATTCTAATTTTTTTACTAATTAGCTTAATGAAATAGATTTAAGCAACTGTTCTGTTACAACAGGTGAAAGACAACAGATACTGCAAATATTAACTTAATCCAATCATATTTTTTTAAGTCAGACACTGAGTTTGGCTGAGCTCATTGTTTCTCACGTAAAATAGATTAAGGAAGTTACCCCTCTTTTTATCAACGACCATACAGGATTCCACATAGCCAATTAGATATGATAGATGAAGACATAAAGGCATCCTTATAAAGGGAAATATAAAAGAATCCAATAGCCCCTAGGTCACAATCTTTAGTTATTGTAACGAAGCAAGGTGGTTCGCCAAGATTTTGTTTTCATTTTCGAAAGCTGAACTCGATTCCTAAAAAATAGGTATTTCCTCTGCCACGTATAAAGATGTTTTAGATTCATTAGGGAATGCTTGCCATTTTACAATACTCGTTCTTGCTTCGGGCCATTGGTATATTCCTATGACATCAGAAGACATGGGAAAAACTGCTTTTGATACTAGACAAGGAAACATTGAATTTGGTGTGATGGGTTTAGTGGGTTTAGTCTATGCTAGCTACACTTTTTAGAAAATAATGCAATTATTGCTAAGTCCGCTAGAATTGCAAATATGTATGGTGTATTAAGATGACATAATTGTTTACTCAAAATCGTTTAATAAGCATCTTGAAAATATAACCACCGTGTTTGATCGTTTTCGAAAAGAGGGTCCCAATTAAATTCTATGGAATGTCATTTTTCACGCCAGAGATATTGTACCTTAATAACATAGTTGGCAAGAATGGAATTAGACCAAATCCAGATAAGGTAAAATTCATTCGTACACATCTCGTTCCTTTAAAGTGCAAGGGGGTACGGAGTTTTTTGGCATCAGTTTCGTACTACAGAAGATCCATTGAGGGTTATGCATCTATAGCCAGTCCACTTAAAAACCTAATTAAAATTGAAACCAAGAATGCCAAGTAGCTTTTGAATGTCTCAGAGACTCATTAATTTATGCCCCCATACTGTTTTGTCCTATTTTCCAACAAAGGTTTACTCTTTACACAGATTCCAGTAATACGAAGTTAGAAGGAATACTTGGTCGGAATATTGAGGGGGAAGAGAAGACCATGGCCTTTGCAAGCCGTAGGTTAAAAGTACACGAGCGCAAGTATGCAGCTACAGAGAGAGAGAGAGAGAGAGAGAGAGAGAGAGAGAGAGAGAGAGAGAGAGAGAGAGAGAGAGAGAGAGAGTCTAGTCAAATTTTGGCACTTTGTCTATTCCNGAGAGAGAGAGAGAGAGAGAGAGAGAGAGAGAGAGAGAGAGAGAGAGAGAGAGAGAGAGAGAGAGAGTGAGCCTAGCCTTTGTGTTGGGTATCAAATATTTTCGCCTATATTTATATGGAAAACAATTCGACATAATCACCGATCATAACCCTCTTAAATGGTTACATAATGCTGGAGATCTACAATGTAGGCTGTCTCGTTGGTCGTTAAGCTTGCAAAGCTATGCATATACAATTAATAGTAGACCAAATAAATCACATCGTAATGTCCATCCTTTATCAAGAATGTCAAATTCAATGCTTTGTTCGGAATCTCGTAAGATAGAAACAGACACTGCAGTTTGTGCTATTTATTCACCAGGTTTGCAATTAAACCAGGGTAAATAATGTCAACACCAAGATCCATCCTTAGAGAATATCATTAACTATTTAGAAAAGAGAACTGTACCTACACATTCAATTTCTGCGCGTCATTTGATGACTACTGTTGAAAACTCTGTTATTGAGAAAGAGGTGTTGTACCATTTGGATAGAAGTAGGTCACGTTAAAGGAATCCAGTCCGTAAGCAATTAGTTATCTGGGGATAACACATTACTATGAAACCATGTTATCGCTTTATGAGGAAAAAACGTCTGACCATCTATCATTCATAAACTCTTACCTAAAAATTTGCCTTTGTTAGTTTTGGGTAGGCATGTATTCTGATATAGACAAATGACATGCCTCGTGCGTAGAATATTCCACTAAGAAGACTCCTAGAAACCTAGAAAAAGCACCTATACAACCAATTTCGGTTTAGGGACCTTTCGATCGTGTAGCTGCAGATGTCTTAGGTCCATTCTCTACTTTTGTACGTGGGAATAAATACGTAGTAATTTTCACTGACTATTTCACCAAATGGATCGAAGCTGTATGCCAATGCTGCAACCACAGCTAAATTATTTGTTGAAGAAATCTTGTGCCACCATTCACCACCTCGACAATTACTGTCTGATATGGGAACAAACGTTTTGGCCAAAGTACTAAACGATGTATGTCAGGTGGTTAATACGTCTAAGGTAAACAAACTAGGTACTATCCTGAATGTGACGGTCCTGTGGAACGTTGTAATCACACATTTAGAAACATGTAAATTGACACATGACAACATCCAACCTGCTCAACTGGGATAAAAAGACTTTCTTCCGAACGGAAGCATAACTGGCATGGCCCTTATCGTATATCAGCAAAATATCTCTGGTCAATTACCTTTTAGACGCAAATGATCAGCCAAATTATATTCAGACCATTCATGTTAACAGGTCAAAGCCTTTTATTGCATCAGTTAGACATGATACATTTTATCTTGTACAATGGGAAGATCAAACTATGGAACCATCTTGTTAACCTTTATCTAACATACATTGCAGTTATCTTTGAAATAATTTAAATCTTGATGTTTAGTAAGAAACTTTGTTTTCTTGTACTTCAGCTCGTTAAGAATCGAGGGCGATTATTTCTTCCCACACCCGGGGGGAGGGGGCATGCAATAAAGCTATTCGTGGACGCTCATACTCTAAACATATTTCCTTTTGTTTCATACATTTCGCGTTTTTTGCTTGCTTGCGTATTCACTCGCTAGTTTGCACCAGGTTACTGTTAACATTAGTGCACGTATTCAGCCTGTTTACGTATTTAGTAAGATAATCCTCGGTTACACTTTCCATATCCATTATGCAGTAATTAACATCATGCGTAAATCTTTACATTCATCATTTAGAGAAGAATCCAATTTATGATTATTCGGAACCAAATTATTTCTTCATATATAGCATATTTACCAAATCAAAGTTGTTAGTTTTTGGTTAGACAGCTGTAAGGAAGTGATTGAAGAAGGATACGAGTTATTCGTGATATATATTTTAATAAACTATATCTGTAAGTGTGTGTGTGTGTGTTTTCTTGACTTCAATCCTGTGAATTGACGCTCGAAACTTGCCACGAAGATTTACAAAACATCGTTCTTATTATTTTCAATTGGCTGCACACAATAAAAGGAATAAGAGTTAAAAATAGTGTCAGCGCCCAGTAAGAAACAAAAATTAAAGAATGCAGGCACATGCAATTTAGGCATATTACTTGAACTTTCTTCATTTTCCAAAGTCTTGGTACTTCTCTTTTTAATTCTTGATATTTTTCAAGTTTTTCTTTTTACTTTTTCTCTACCCTTTCATCCGCAGGTACATCCACAATGATATTACTTCTCTTTTTCTTATTAATAAAGACAATTTCTGTCCTTCTAGCCCCTATTACATTGTCACACTATATATTGATATCACAAAGAAGTTTAACATCACCGTTGTCGACAACCCCTTCGGTAGTTATGCTCATACCACTTTTCTTGATGCTCCAGTCCATTTTTGTTGCAAAGATCCCATTGGGCTTTCTTGGCAACATTGTCATGTCTTCTCTTGTGCTCTTTTTGTGCAAGCTTTTTAAATCAACTATGTGTTGTACTGTCTCTTCTCTCTTCCCACACATTCTTCAAGTAGAATTGTTGTCCTTTTCATCAATTCTACATTTGATATACTTTGTTCTAATAGCCTGCTCTTGGGCGGCACATACAAGAGCCTCCGTTTCACTTTTAAAGTCACCTTTGGATAACAAATACCAGATTTTCTCTTTGTCAACATTTTCAGTACAATATCTAATGAATTGCCCATACATCTTCTTTTCCATCCATACTTGCTTAAGCTCTTCAGATTTTTGTTTTTTGAAATTCTTTGGTGGTCATCGTGCCTTCAGTAACAATCGTTCCGGACCAACTCACATCTTTCTTGATATTTTCTTCTGATTTCAAAATGTAATAAGCCAAACTATTTTCTTCCCCTCTGACTACAAGCTCCACCTTACTCAGCCCTCTTCTTCAAAATAATTTCAAAATTTAGGAGTTCTATTCCATCACATTTAATTATTTCCCCCCCTCTTCAATACTAGCACATCACATTTTCGAATTCCAAATTCCATCCGATTAGTTCTTTTGATCAAATTCAATATCATGAATCAAGGTTCAAATTAATACATCTAAAAACCTTTAAAAATATAATGAAATTAATAATATAATAATATAATGAAAACATTTTCATTAAGTGTCAATAATATTTTTAATTTATATATAAATTTTATAGATATATCAAAATCAGGTTCAGAAATAACTTGGCTGGAGACAATCGTAAGGGACCAAGAAAGAGGAATTTTGTTAGCATAAAAAAGATCATGCTAAAATACAAAAATCACTTTCTATTTTTAGTTTAGTAGTTTTAAAATGACATAACAACATCATTACCATCAATATTTATTAAAAATGCTACAACGTTTGTTATACCTATTACCTAAATGATAGCTACACTAACAGTACTTATATTAGTTTGTCTAATTTGTCTAAGTACACTTTTACATAAAAGAAGCATCAAAGTTACAAGTTGCACTGTAAAGTAATCAGTTTTGGAATATCAAAAGAAACAAAGAACAACTATGTTGTCAGAAAAGGTACGCAGAAACAACGAAAAACCATGAAAACTAATTTGCAACTTACAATTTAAGGTATATCACACAGGTAAAAGGGTGAAAATTTACGGACGGAAATTATTTACAGAGTGTTCACGAGGATGGAGAATTGAGATCAGAACTCCATCACTAACAGCAAACATTGCGAGCATCACATTTATGTGCACCTCAGCTCTCGTTCAATGTCAGTAGAAAGTGACAACAGAAGGTACAACGGCTAGAAATGCTAGGGTTACCTCCCTCCCCAAGGGCAGCTCAGGAGCGAGAAGACTACCACAATACAAAGAACTTGCGAACATCTCATCTATGAGCACTCCAGCTCTCGTACAAAAGTGCGTGAGAGTTTGGCCTCCTCTAACAAGACTATCCCAAGGCCTTCTGTTGCTCTGAAAATAATAACCGTATTGTAAATATTTTCTCCCTTTCTTCCTGTCTGTCGTTGATGAAAAAAATTATATTACATATTCGTTTCTTTCTAATTAACTTATTTTGGTAATATAATTTTCTTTAATGTTTCTACCTTAGATTATTTTTGTAAACGTATGGCAGCTTATACCTTTGGTGCTTCTTCTATTGACCAAAATTATTTTTCGTCTAATTAAAATAAATAAATCTAAAAAGCTAATTTTAATTAAACAGCTATACATTTTCTGTGTTATTGTATTGTTCCATTCTAGAGGCATCTTCTTGGTCAACATATCTTTTAAAGTAGTTTTAAAGCATACTAATTTGTATCCGATCTCCCTCCATGTCTTGTTGGTAAAAAGAACTAACTGAATTTTGTTTTTCTTTATTTCATAATTAGTAGAAATTTGTATCTGAAACGTAAAACACGATACAGCGCATGGATAAGAAAATTTGCTTTACTATGATGCAGTCTTTGTTAGCTATACAGCTGTTACACCTTTTTAAAATTTTTAAAGGTTTTTAGATGTATTAATTTGAACCTTGATTCATGATATTGAATTTGATCAAAAGAACTAATCAGTATGGGAATATCACAGTTATACGTAGTTGTGTACAGGCAAATAAATATAGATCCATCTTGTACAAACAGTTAAATATTAATTAAAAAAGAAAAGTACAAGAAGGTTTTGTGATGCTTTAAAATGAAAACAAGGTATAGCTTTGATACTTGATATTTTGTTTCATAAATTTTTACGTTTCTTTCAAAATCCTAATACAACAATACGGAATAACATCATGCTACGCTGTTTCCACTTGCTGCAGATTGCGTACTGTTAGTATTTCATACTCTCTAGAGATTTCGATTTTGTATAACAGGATTGATGATTTACAATTGGAAAGCAAGCTATTTATATGTACACCCTGTCTCGCTACCATTTTTGCTACCTCTCTTTTGACTTTAATTGGTTGAACATGCCCTTATGATAACCTTTTGGCAATCCTATTACCACATTACATATTACATCTTATTACCACATTTTTAGAAATAGTTTAAGTAGTTACTTCTGGAAGATCTCAAACTTTGATGTGGTTCAAAAGTCAGAAACTTGTCAATAGCCTGATGATATAAACCTAGAATGTCGTAACTGTTCTGTATACCGAGAATGTCCAGATTGCAGTAGTCCAAGAGGACAACTTATTTTATTATTTACAAAATAACTTTCAATATGAAACGATTGTAGATTGTTTTAAGTGATAATAAGTTAATGATTTACCATGAATTATTTTAACCATGATCTCTCAGTCAGACAAAGAAAATCAGGCAATCTAAAGCATAGCCAGGGAAAAAAAGGTTTACATATACACTGAATTGTTTACAGTGATTCTCACAAACAAAGACATGCAGAACGAAATTCCGCAACTACAACTTTCGGTATTTCAAAATAAGCTGATGAAACAATCAAAGACATGGCTGGAAATTCAAAGTGTTTTACCTGAAAAGACAGCACAAAAAAAGATAGAAAAACAAATAAATGCTAAAATACTTATATGAATATATAAATGCTAAAATACTTGTATGAATGTATATAAATATGAAATAAAGCGTGTTACAAAGAGGAAATACTATCAAATAAGCACACCATTAAAGAAAAAGAAGAAAGCCAAAAAAGAAATACATCCGGAAAATGAAAGACATGTCACACTAAACAGGAAAATAAAGGAATTACATGTAGTATATAAATGTAGTAATAACCACTGTTTGATGAGCGAATACCATCCAGAAAGCACACCAATATAGCAAACGAAAAGATTTGGATTACGAATGGATAAACATTTTTTGATCTTCAAGTAGTAGATATAGGACATAACATTCACAACTCGAGTATTCTAATTATCTTTCAAGAATTTTCATTAGGATACATCCTATTAGTATTAATGATAGATGAATTACATTCTTATAAGCATGAAACATCAGGACTAGAATAATGAAGGAAAAATTATAAACAGAAAACTGTGACACCTGAAAGATGAGTAAAAAGAGATCCAATTATGGAACAGATGACGTACAATAAGGAACCAAAATTGCCATATAAAAAGAAAAAGTCTACTATCTTTAGAAACTGAACTTATTTATTTAAATCTAGGTTGTGTAAAAATGACCTCTCTGCTGTATCATACACAAATGACCTAATCTAGAACATTGTCAAGACAAAGACTGAGATTTTTGCATCTTACTACTTTATATTACGAAAGGTCTTTGAACAAATCTCAATATAACAAATAAGCCAAGCTCCAGAAGTAACCTTGGTATATGGACCAGGAAGCCTCAGGAACTTAAACAACCCTACTCAACAGTGCATAGCTTCTGGTTCATTCTGACACAAAGGGATAGTTCCTGTTAGGGTTCCAGCTATCAGTTAAAAAATGAGGCTGTCTGCAACATTACAGTTAATGTCTATCTGGGAGGAGAAGCCTTCTTCTGGTGAATTGCTGTGTAGAAGCAATGGTCAGGCAGAAGATCTCTTTTTAGGACAAGGGATGAACATTCACACAACTTTTTTAATGTGGTACTGCGAATATCGAAAGTAATGGCTAGCTACAAGCCTCTTTTTTCGGCTACACAATCAAAACGCAGAACAAAACAATTTAAGACTAGATGTAAAAAAGCTGATGGTGGAATCGTCAGCCCAAATGCTCTCGTAATGAAGACTGGCAAAAAAGATGATATCGCATGCCAGTACCACTACATAAAATGACGTATATGAATCAAAGCGTTTAGAACGCACATACACCGGTATCAAGAGTGTGGAAAATACAACGATACGTCTAAGAAATACCATGAAATTTACAACATGAAACGTTCAAAGCATAAACAAAGGATATTTGGTCATCATTCAAGGACAACATATGACATCAGCCATATGGGCATTGTAGAATACAGGTAGTGTGGTAAGGGATATTTTCGGACAGGCTAAATTGGTACTTTAATTTTCTCAGTTGGAGACAAGACAGTGGTGTTAGAGTTTACCTAATACAATTCTACTACAAGTACCTTTTGGGTTGTATTATCCTGTGAATGACACAGTTTTAATAGTAAGATTTCAAGGTCAACTAAAACATAAAGATGGTTCAGGTATATGCTGTTATTAACTAAAGCAACAATTGAAGATCATAAGAGTTGTTATGAAAGTGTACAACAAGTTTCTGGGTAAGATCCAAGCAAAGGGAAGTTTGATTTTGAAGGGTATTTTTACGTCAAGATTTGAGAGGGTCGAGACCTAGAGGAGAAGATACCAATAGGCCAATCTCGTTTGGGAACTAGAAATGAAAGAGAAAGAGATCACTTTACGATAATAAATGAAATGATTTGCAACTCTTTGCTTAAACAACACAAGCTAAGCTTGTACAAATGGACGTCACCAGACCGAAAAAGGCAAATCCAACTTGATTACATTCTAGTTGTAATGATTCAATATCAGGTGTGAAAATCATTTGTACATATAAACTCTGATTCAGCTTATCAATTATTGCTTTTTGCTCCAAGTAAAGGTTGCGCAAGGCTCTTAAATGCTTCCCAACCAGATCTCAAACATTCTAACATGTTTAAAATCTCTTCATCCTGTACTTTATCGATTGTCTTTGTCTAATTGATAAAGCCCACAAATTAATCCTTTTACATCCCAGTAATTCTTTGTGATATTATTATCAGAACAATGATTTCATTCCTTGCGCCAGCAACTTAAACGAACCCAAACTGTTCTTTACTTATCTCAGGACGTATCCTACTATTCTTGGTCTCATCATCAAAATGCGAAGTAGAATTTTTATCACGTGTCTCATTAAGCTAAGTGTTCTGTACATTTCGCATTCAATTCCACCAGGTTTCTTTGGAAGGCCAATAAAGATCGGCTTGCAGAGGTTCTCTGGGTATTCTCTACTGTCATATATCTTGTGCAGAATACTAGTAAGCTTCTCAAAACCAAAGTCGTCTCTAACTTCTGATCGNGACAGTGGTGTTAGAGTTTACCTAATACAATTCTACTACAAGTACCTTTTGGGTTGTATTATCCTGTGAATGACACAGTTTTAATAGTAAGATTTCAAGGTCAACTAAAACATAAAGATGGTTCAGGTATATGCTGTTATTAACTAAAGCAACAATTGAAGATCATAAGAGTTGTTATGAAAGTGTACAACAAGTTTCTGGGTAAGATCCAAGCAAAGGGAAGTTTGATTTTGAAGGGTATTTTTACGTCAAGATTTGAGAGGGTCGAGACCTAGAGGAGAAGATACCAATAGGCCAATCTCGTTTGGGAACTAGAAATGAAAGAGAAAGAGATCACTTTACGATAATAAATGAAATGATTTGCAACTCTTTGCTTAAACAACACAAGCTAAGCTTGTACAAATGGACGTCACCAGACCGAAAAAGGCAAATCCAACTTGATTACATTCTAGTTGTAATGATTCAATATCAGGTGTGAAAATCATTTGTACATATAAACTCTGATTCAGCTTATCAATTATTGCTTTTTGCTCCAAGTAAAGGTTGCGCAAGGCTCTTAAATGCTTCCCAACCAGATCTCAAACATTCTAACATGTTTAAAATCTCTTCATCCTGTACTTTATCGATTGTCTTTGTCTAATTGATAAAGCCCACAAATTAATCCTTTTACATCCCAGTAATTCTTTGTGATATTATTATCAGAACAAAGATTTCATTCCTTGCGCCAGCAACTTGAACGAACCCAAACTGTTCTTTACTTATCTCAGGACGTATCCTACTATTCTTGGTCTCATCATCAAAATGCGAAGTAGAATTTTTATCACGTGTCTCATTAAGCTAAGTGTTCTGTACATTTCGCATTCAATTCCACCAGGTTTCTTTGGATGGCCAATAAAGATCGGCTTGCAGAGGTTCTCTGGGTATTCTCTACTGTCATATATCTTGTGCAGAATACTAGTAAGCTTCTCAAAACCAAAGTCGTCTCTAACTTCTGATCGTGGAATTTTGAATCCCTCAATAGTTTTTTATAATTCTGGCTTGTTACTACTGTTATCTGCAAAACGTTATCTGATGTATTCTGTCCGACGTTTAGGGATTATATCGCTTTTTATTATGACTTCTCCATCTTTTAATCTTATGCAACCTTTAGAAGAACAACTTTTGAAAATAGTTATTTCTTTAATCTTTCTGTGTATTGCGCCCCGTTTCTTGCTTTTGCATCTTTCAAACTCTTCACACTGTTTATTAAGTCAGACCTCTTTGGCTTGGCTGCATTACATTTTGATTTCCTTGTTCACCAGCTTGTACTCCTCGTTTTTCTGGTAGGAAATATATTGTCTGGAGGGCATTTTTTCCAAAATCCTGTTTGTCATCATTGAGTGAATATCCTTTTCTTATATTTAGCAGAAGGATATTAAACATAACACAGGAGGACAATGAGTTGAAAAAGTTGAAAAAGAAGTTGATTTTAAGTGTGAAAGACAACCTGAAATTTCTATTGTGACTGATATGCTAAGAAAGTAGGAGAATAACCTGAGTAATTGTAAGTTACCGGAACCAGAGGGAATGCAGAAAACTTGGTAAAAAAGCATTAAGGCGCTATGTGAAAGAATGTCAGCATTATTTAATGAATGTCACACATCCGGAAGTGTGCCAACATGGCTCTCCAAAGGCAGAACAGTTTTTATCATAGAAGAGTAGGTTAATGCATTTGGAAGCTATGGGCCAATAACATGTTTAGAACTGATTAGAAAACTCTCCACTGGCTTTCTATCAGAGCAGATATACCCATCCCCAGGTCAAAACAATCTACTGCCCAAAGACCAAAAAAAGGATACTGAAATATTTCGAGAGCCAAGGAAGACTAATTGATTGTTGACAAAGACACAATAATGAATATAAAAGAAGGACAGTGGGCCTAGAGATGAATTGAATTGATTATAAGAAAGCGTTTGATGTGACTCCACACATGGATTATTAAATGCCTTGATATATTCCAAATTGTAAAAAACATGGCAGGTCTTTTAAAAGTATGATACAATGGGAGACTATGGGGGACTCAATTGACATCTGGAGAAGACTTCAAAGTTATCAAAGCTAAAGGCAAAGTTAAAATAAACCTTGGTCGTGATATTTTCCAAGACGATAGTCTCCCTCCTTTACTCTTGGTTAGTTGGTTCATACCACTTTCATGTATTCCGAGTGAAATGATTGTCGGTTACGAATTTTGCAAGTCTCATGCACGAGTAAATTATCTGTTATTTATGCATTACCTAAAACTCTTTGACAAATCAGCAAAACAAATGGATATACCGATGAATACAATACTTATATATGGCAACAGCATTAGAATGGGCTTTACAGTAAGTAAATGTGGAAAGTTAAAAAGAAAAAAAAGAAAGTATGAACATTGTAAATGAATAGTGTTACCATCTGGAGATAGCACAACGGAGATTGACATGGACCATATTTATAAATGCATTAAAATATTAGAAGCTGATTGTGTCAAAGACAAATTGCCTAAAGAAAATATAAAAAGAAGAATATTTAAGAAGGACAAAAGGACAAAATCAAAATTAAATCTGAACAGAAGAATCGTCATTGATGCCATGAATTCCAGAGAAGTAGCATTTATAGGAAATAGTACCGGTGTTATAAAAATCTGTTTGTAATCAAAATAAAGTGTTTGTATGAATATGTACTTACCAATTGAGAGCCTATGATTAAAGAGATACATGTAAAAAGAGAAAAAAGTTTAGAGGTCGGCAAAGACAAAGCAGGGATGGAAGAGATAAGAAAAACAACTTGAATAGTAAAAAAAATTTTTTGTGGCTTCATAAGTTAAACTGAGTTTAAAGACACAAAAAGCTATTGGCTATTGGCCTCAATAAAGCTACTGAAGACACAGTAATGATAACACAAGAATAACCTGTTATAAAAAGGTCAATCGGACTCCATATGGACAAATATAGATATAGAAATTTGGCCACTCTGCAGATTATGTGAAGAACGAGAAGAGACAGCTGCTTATCTGGCCTTTGAAAGCAAATGTTGTTATGGGGGCACTAAAATGCTTATCAAACGATTTCCACCAATACCTTGAATAAGTCACCAAAGTATCTTTTTCACAAAAATTCAAAAAGCTTTTCTTCTAGGAATAGCACGACCACTGCGATAGGCATTGGACGTCTGAGTGTGTGAATTGTGACGTGAGGATCAGCAAAATGTAACACCACTCAAATTCCAGCAGGGCTGTGCTTACAAAAAATAATAATAACATAATAATAAGATATAATTTATAATAATATTATAATACTATATTGGGAAAGCTTCTCTATTTCTAGTTGCTGGTAGTGGCTGAGCTCTGACAATTATCTCTCAACAGAACATCAAAAAAGGGAGTCAGATAATAATAATTTTTTTTTTTTTTTTTTTTTAAACTTCACATGGTTTTATTTGTAAATTAACGATCTAGAAAATTTACAATGAAATTGATCTACTCAATACAGGTTGCAACAAAACTAAGCTGTCACTGGATCCAGAGGACTGGAAATATCACAATGAAGCCTAGTTGTGGTACATCCTCTATAGTGATACTCTCCATTTGGGCATATCACTGAGAGACGATGTATCAGCTGGTTACCAGATTAATAATTCTGGGTTTGTCCATTCTTTGTTTCTCATACAGAAAATAAAGTATGATGTCCGTATACAAATGTTTATCGATCTTTTGATGATAAATTTAACAGTTTCGTCATTGAGATCGAGGGACTTTAATTTTGAAACAATCAAGCTATTTTTCCCAAACACACCTAGAGTTCCGAGGCTCAAGTTTACATAATAAACTTTAAATCTTCTTGATAAATCGGATAATAACTGTTCGTAGCGTTGATTTTTACGGTCGAAGTTACTTTCTATATTGGTTTCAAATCCAGCTGTAAGTTCTAATATTAGTAACTTGTCACCTTTCACTATAACAAGATCTGGTCTTTGGGCATCACCTGTTATTATAGACGGGTTGGGGTAGCCGTCAATATCAACATACGCTTGTAAACCTTGAGATGTAACGGTTTTATAAATGTGGAGAAGGATTGAGTTGTGTCTCCAGTTATATCTAAGCTCGTCTAATGCAGATTGACATCCACCGACGACGTGGCCGAGGGTTTGCTGGCGATCACAAAATCTGCAGGTGGAATCGTTGGCTATTCCCCACTTGACTGCATTAGTAGCATTTGCAAGCGTATTGTTTAGGTAACGGACGACAAAACTGAAGATGTTCCTTGGGAGGTGGCTAATGACGTTGGACCACTGATTGATGAATTTACTGTCGGCATACTTCCATATAGATTTAATCACTAAACTTTGTGTGGTTAAGTTATTGATTAAGTGGTGCTCGTCCGACAGGCGAATTTGCTTCAAAGCTTCACGAGTTTTGTTGAATTGATCATATTGAACATTTACCGCACCTGTGGATTTGTGGATTATACGAATATTCTCGTTATGTGAACGGCCAATTTTGTTTCGAAATGTCACCTGGCACTGAGTATGTCTAGTAGATGGTAATATCAGCCCAAGACCAAATTTTCGTTTTGATTGGGTGATGACACACAGGGTACCATTGATGGGTATTTCGAGCCATAGTCTGATGTACCTGGATACGAGGTTGTCGATGTTGTTCTTAACCCAAGTGTTCGAAATTTTGGAGACTGTCAGGTGCCAGCTGATTTTCGATAATGTCCATTGTTGGTACAGCTTCAACTTGTTTTTCGGATGAAGTGGTAGTCCATCGATGATTACGAGGTGTTCAGTCACAATTTTTATTATTTCCTTTTTGTGCATTTCATCCGTCATTTTGAGGTCAAAGTGTCGACCCAGATAGGTAAAATGATGATCAATCTCGATTTGTGGTACAAGCTTGTTGTCTAAGTAGAGTTTTGGTTTGTATTGAACTGACAATGTACCCTTTTTACAGATACCGAAGGCGTAACATTTTGACGGTTTTATTCTCATTTCTGACCATTTACACCATTTGCTGAAGAAGTTCAGAAGAATTTGGTTTTCTCCTTCCAATGAGGTGACTGCAACTGCATCGTCTGCAAATTGGAACCAGTTGCGCGGAAGGAATCCTTTGATGGCACGGTAACCAAAGTTGGTATATTTATCGTCCCTGATACACTGTAAAAAGGTATTGACGATTAAATTGAAGATTAAAGGCGAGAATGAATCCCCTTGCAATACACCTTTTTCAACCGGAATGTATTTGGTGGAAAAATCGTTCGTAATAATTGATAAACGAAATTTACTATACAATGTTTGTACAATATTATTAATTTCTTCAGGTATTTGATGATACCGTAAAACAGTTTGAATCAACGAATGGTGGACTTCACCGAACGCATTTTTGAGATCGATTAGTGTTATTGTCAAGCTTTTCTGTAACTTTCTGGAGTGATTGATTATATGACTCATTTCTGCAATGTGCTCGAATGACCCACTCATACCAGGAGTAAAGCCCTTTTGGTAATGACTTTCGATGTATCTATTATTGATTAAGAAGGTAAACACTCTGTTACGAAGGAAAGAAGTAAATATTTTCAAAGTTGCAGGTTCCAAGGTTATTGGTCGAAAGTTTTCGGGCAAGCTGGGATCACCTTTTTTGTGGATCAGGATGGTGGCTGCTTTTGACCATTGTGTTGGTAGAGTGTTTGTTTGAATTACTTCCGAACATATTCCCATGATAAACGTTCTTAGATACTGGCATCGTTTGAAGCATATAATGGATATCTGATCCAGCGGACAGGGTGAACCGGACGGCTTCATACGCTTGATTATTCGGGTGATTTCCCTATAGGATGGGGGAGATAGGTCGAATGGAACAGTCGGATCGTCCAATTTGGGTATCCATTGAGGAATTACGAAAACTTTTTTACGATTTAAACATTTTAAGGCATTCGTAAAATACGCGGTGCACTGTGTGGCGTTGAATAATGGTAAAACGGATGTTCCGAGAACAAATACTTTTTTGGCATAGCCCCAAAAGTTTTTGTTGATTTCCTCGTCGTTGTCAGTAGCAATGGTAATGTCTATTGCCCTCTTGTTTATTTTCTTTCTAATTTGCTTTGCAACATATTTTATGGTATTGATATTTGCGCTATTAGATTTTAAGTTTTTGAGTTCTTTTTTCAGTTCATTTTTAGAGAAATGTTTGTATTTCTCCTTCAATGCTATCTCCTCCTCGGTGATGTCTTTTTGATAACCATAGTTGTCGCGGAAATAATCATATACAATTGAGTTCATTAATCTCATTGCTTCACTCAAATTATCTTTTATATCGACTTTGGACAATTCCGAGTGAAAAAAAGCATTAGCCAGTCGCCAATCCTCTGGAGATTTTGGTAATTTGATGCCTTCTTTCAGTGATGGAAATTCGTCATTCGTCATTCGAACATCGTCATTGTTGTTATTGTTTTCTGAAATGAATTGGTTATTCAGTTCATGTTGTTTATTGATGACATCGATCTCATTATCTACAGTGTTATTGTCGTTTAGAGATTTAATTGATCTACACGATCTCTGATGAGCTTTAAGACCACGAAGTCCTTTACAAATTCTCCCACAAATACACTTGGGAGAAACACTATTTGTGACGTCATTACGATTTAAATTAACTTCAGCATTCCAGACATTTTCGTTTCCATGGTTACCTTCGTTTCTGTGGTGCAATTTGATCTTCTCTTTGCATCGCCAAGTGTGTCGGTTTATAACTTTAAAATCTTTGTGACAAAAACTGCAAATCGTAAATACGACAAATAAACCCAGAATTGTAATTTTATTCATCGTGGTTGTTGTTCTTTATGCTTTTCTTCAACAAATAATCATAAATCTATCGCCCACTGACAACAAACAATTAAAATTTAAACTCTTTCCGTTTTGCTTGCCAGAGCACGTGTATCCTCCTCGCAAGCTGTGATCGATGACAAAAACTACAAATCGTAAATACAGCAAATAAAAAACAGAATTGTAACTTTATTTATCGTAGTTGTTGATCCTTATGCTTTTCTTCAACAAATAATCATAAATCTGTCGTCAACTGATAACAAACAATTAAAATTTCAACTCTTTTCGTTTTGCTTGGCAGAGCACGTGTGTCCTCCTCGCAAGCTGTGATTGAATAATAATAATAATAATAATAATAATAATAATAATAATAATGATAATCCTGGGTATGGCGTTATAATGCATCTGGTTGTGGAGTTTCGACGTGGGCGAATGAGGTTACCCTTCGCCACAACTATCTTTAGGTCGCCCTTGGGCAAGGTTTAGTAACTGTTAGCCCTGGGTAGGTGGAGCTCATTAGCCTTGGTTGGCAGTCCACCTAGGAGAAGGAAAACTTTGAATAAAAAACCTAGCCGCGTAAACTGGAAATTCCAGGTGGTGTCTGGCGTGGTTTACTCAGCTGCTTGGCAGAATGGGTAAAACGTAACTTTAATGAAATCATAAATGAATGCTAGAAGAAATACATCCTGCATCGCTCGTCGCGCGGTTAACCAAGGAGTGCGTCCCTCAGGGAGGAATCAGCCTGCTGGGTTCGAAAAATTGGTGACTGAAACTAACTCATCTAACCCAACTTTGTCTGGAAATTCAAACCAGGATATTCCTAACTTTAACCGAGCTGAGACAACATCGCGAACAAACGTGAAGAAAAAAGAAAATCGTATCAAATGAAGTAGAGATGATTCTAAGGAAGTAATTTATTCCTACTATCTGGCATTAGAAAATCCATCTGAAATCTGCTGCACATTAAGAACTTTTAATATATGGAGAGCGCGTAATGAAAATATGAGACCGTATTTTGATACAATCAGACTAGCAAATGTCCGTCGTGACATCATAAAAAATAAAAGACTCACTGATATAGAATTAAACCTGATTAAAGAAACTGTCCGTGATGAAAATATAGAGAGCTCATTAAATAGTACAGAGAATTTAATTGAAGATAATGTTGAGGTTCCAGTAAATGTGAATGGAGATGTTAGGGAAGTAAATGAAAATACTAGGGTAAAAGGGATTGAGATTGTACTACCGACAAATGATAATAGTGTGGCAAGTATGAATTTACCATTTACCGAGGTGGAACTGAGTCATATTGAAAGGATAGGCTCTAACATACTCGAATAATATGCTAAAGTCAAGTTTACTGAAATGAGTGACAGGGAATCCCTTCCAAAAATTCAAAACAGCAAAAAGAACAATAAGAACGTTAGAATGAGTAATGAGGCACTAAAGATGATTTTAGAACTGAAAGACCACAACTTAGACCCAAGAGATTTAAACCAATTAATTTAGGCAGCCGCGAAAACTATTACCTCTGAATGTGGAGTAAAGATAAAGAAAAGTAGACAATATGTAGGAAAAAACCTAAATGGAGGGTCAAATTGGAAAACGAAAAAGGCATGGAAGGGGAACTTTCTGTGTTATCGGAACTTCAAAGAGGAAAAAATGTTAAAAGTAGAATATGTCGCAAACTCAAAAGGAAATATAAGTCAAATAGGGATAATACAGATAAGTCAAGGAGACTGTAAAGCAGAAGATGCAGGCAAAAGTGAAAAGAATGCAAAGATTTGAGAAAAAAGTAAAGTTCTATAGACAAAAAAAACCCTTTTAGACGAACCCCGAGAAGTTTTATAGGGAAGTAGGTAAAGAAGAAATTAAAATCGTTGAAGCACCGGAGATCGAAGAAGTCGAACAGTTTTGGAAGAATATCTGGAATAAGAAACAGCCTCATAATGAAGAAGCTGAATGGATTAAAAGGTTGAATCATCAAATGCAGACATTCCTGCACAGGAATGGAACAGTATTACAACTTAGGAGGTTAAGAGTACACTGAGTAAAGCACAGAAATGGAAATCTCCAGGTGTTGAAAAAGTCGATATTTTCTGGTTGAATTGTCTTGACTCTTCTCATGAAATTATGGCCCAACAACTTTATAAATTCCTCAACAACCCCGAAAAATGTCCTCAGTGGCTTTCTGAAGGCACTACATATCTATTACCAAAAACCAACGAGATAAAAAAATCAAAAAAACCACAGACCAACTACCTGTTTAAGTAATACATACAAATTACTTACTTCAGTTATTATCCATCGAACTTATTCGTTTCTTGAAGCAAATAGCTTATTATCCGAAGAGCAAAAAGACTGTAAACGTGGGTCCTATGGCTGTAGAGATCAGCTACTCATAGACAAGATGGTTTTGGAAAGCTGTAGATCAAAGCATAGCAACCTAAGTGTAGAATGGATTGATTACAGGAAGGCATCTGACAGCGTTCCACATAGCTGGATTTTGAAATCACTTGAGCTGTACAAAGTGTCTCCAGTAATCGTTAATTTCATGCAAAGTAGTATGAGGATGTGGAAAACAACTCTCTCTTTAAGCCATGACAAAAGAATCCTTAAATCCCATCGTATTAACAAAAATTGTGGTATTTTCCAAGCAGACTCTTTGTCTCCCCTTCTCTTCTGTATCACCCTTTTCCCACTATGGAAACTGCTTAATGCAACAGGCTATGGTTACAAAGTTAATGGTAAAGTTTTATATCACTTATTTTACATGGATGATCTAAAGTTGTTTGCAAAGAATGATAGGGAACTTGAAGGGCTGTTACAAACTGTCAAGACTTTCAGTAATGACATCGATATACCATTCAATTGGATAAATGTGCTAAAGCATTCTTTAAGAAAGAAAAACTAGTACAGTAAAGTGACATAGAATTAGATGAGCATAAAACCATTAAAGAACTTGAACCTGGAGAAGTATATAAATACTTGGGTTTTAATGAAAGTGACGGAATCCAACACAACAGCATGAAAGAGAAAGTTGAAAAAGAGTTCTACAGAAGGGTTAGGTGTGTTTATAAAACGGAGCTTAATTCTAGCAATAGAATAGAAGCAATAAATACATTGGCAATCCCAGTCGTTACATATAGCTTTAATGCAATCAATTGGTCTTTAAGCGAGATCCAGAAAATGGATACGAAAGTAAGAAAGTTTATGACTATGTACCGAATGCATCACCCGAAAGCTGACGTGGATAGTTTGTATATCACCAGGAAAGATGGAGGAAGAGGAATGATACAATTGGAACTGGGATATAAAACTATGACTGTAGGACTATGTAAATATCTTGAATCAACCTTGTATTGGATGCTAAAACTGGTGCTTACTCATGAACAGACGAAAAGAGTCCACTCTATTACTAACGAAGGTAGAAAGTTCATGCAAGAGCTTAAGGTTGACCAAGTTGCATGTGATGAAAGTATATCTTGCACCAGGCAAGCTAAGATAGCAAAGCAAGCAGCAAAAGATGAAGGATTAAGAGACATTAATATAACTAGGAAAAGCAAACCTCTCCATGGCTAATACCCAAAGCGAATTGATGATGCTGATGTAGATAAGAAACTCACCCATCAGTGACTGACTGAGGGATTTATACTGGCTACGCAAGATCAAAGTCTTCCTACATAGAATTTCCAAGCAGAATTCCTTCATAATGGTGCTAACGCTGATTGTCGGTTTTGCAACTCTTCCACCGAAACAATAGATCATATAGTTTCTGGATGTCCAGTCTTAACACCTATTGAATACAAGCTTAGGCATGATCGAGTTAAACAATATATCCACTGGAAGGCTTATCAACACTATGGTCTCCCATACGCGACTAATTGGTAAAAACATAAACCTGAATCTGTCACAGAAAATGAAAAAGGTACAATTTTATGAGATTTTGGGATCCATACAGACAGTACCATTCAGGCCAACCGTCCCGATATCATCATTAAAGATCACAATAAAAAGACGTGTTTGCTAATAGATATGACTGTACCAACTGATAAGAACGTTTCGACTAAAGAATTTGAAAAACGCTCAAAATACAAATACTTACAAATGGAAGTTGAAAAAATGTGGAAAATAAAAACCACTGTTGTACCGGTAGCAGTAGGCGCTTTAGGTGCTATAAACAAAAACGTAGAAAAACATGTTGCGAAGCTGCCTGGAGCAAACTGGCTCACGGAAATACAAAAAATTGTACTTAATGGAACAGCACATATACTACAAAAAGCATTATCATTATAAAACTACCTCATTTTACTATTTTACTATACAATTATGTTCTTTTTTCTTTCTTTCTTTTTTTTGTTTAAAACTTTCAAATCTTATAGATACGTTGTCAGAAGCCAGCCTTTCCATTTCCTCAGGTCTCTGGCTGAGACCCAGAGGGGGATTGTAAACAGCCAGAGAGAAAAGTAAAACAAAAAAAATAATAATAACAATAATAATAAAATAATAATAATAAACACATTGTCCGTCATGTGGGTCAACAAGGGACGCGTAACTCAATGCGAGACCAGCCTGTGGTCGAAAAGTTCCCAACTGAGCCTTATTCTATTCAAGTCGAGATTAAAAGAGAAATTGAAATGTTTGGAAAGGAAATTTCTATACTAGACGAATTGCAGAGGGATAAAAAAGTAAAATCTGGAAAAGCAGGGAAATTAATAAGAAAACATCGCGTAGAAAATAAAGAGCAAATACTAACTATTAAGGAAGAGCTAAAACAAAAACTTCAAGTAAAAGCACAAAGATTCCGTCGTTTCACCAAAAGGAATAATTTCTATAGGAAAAACAAGGTATTGAAACAGATGCCAAAAAGTTCTATCGAGAAATTGGAAAAACGCCTATTCTTGTAGAGGAAATACCATCTGAGGAACGGATCATCGAATTTTGGAATACCATCTGGAATAATGAGAAAGAACACAATGAAAATGCTGAATGGATAAGAGACCTGGAAAGTATTTCTATTGACATCACTGAGCAACAATGGGATGATATAAGCGTCGATGAGATTACCCAAGCATTAAAAATGTCGCATAAATGGAAATCTTCTGGAATAGACCAAGTTCCGAATTTCTGGCTAAACAATTTAAACCCTTGTCATTCTAAGCTGGCTTCGAATTTTAATAGATTGATGACGGAAACAAATTCAACACCTAAATGGTTCTATCAAGGCACTACCTATTTACTTGCAAAAAGAAATGACACTGCAAAACCCAAAAAACTACCGTCCCATTACTTGCTTGTCGATCTCCTATAAGTTGTTGAAATCTATATTATCTGAAAGAATATATGGAGAACACATGGAGAAAAATAACATCTTTCCCATAGAGAAAAAGGGCTGCAAGAAAGGTTTCTGTGGCTGCAAAGACCCTATTCTTATAAATAAAATGATATTGGAAAGTGCAAAGTCAAAATATCGAAACTTGAGTATTGCATGGATCGATTATAAGAAAGTCTTTGACAGTGCACCTCACTCGTGGATATTGCGTTCTCTTGAATTTTTTAAAGTATCCCCTACCCTTATTAATTTTCTTAAAACATCTATGAAACTATGGGAAACCAATCTTCTTCTTTTTAACTCTAATGGTGTCTTATCTTCCTTTGGTATGCGAATCAAAAGCAAAATTTTTCAGGGTGACTCTCTATCTCCCCTGCTATTTTGTATGGCGCTGATACCTTTATCACGACTATTGAACAAAACAGATTATGGATTCAAAATCGAACAAAGTAAAATAAATCATCTCTTTTACATGGATAATCTGAAGCTTTATGCTGGTAATGATGGAGAACTCGAAGGACTGTTAAAAACAGTAAAAGCATTTGGTGATGACATAGCAATGGAATTTGGTTTGGACATATGTGCAAAAGCCAAATTTAAGCGTGGAAAGTTAGTTAACACAAACAACATTGAACTTGATGGCGACACAGTTATCATGGAACTAGACCAAGAAGGGACGTACAAATACCTGGGAGTCAATGAAGTAGATGGAATACAACACTCACAAACGAAAGAGAAGATCAGAAAATGTATACGCAGAGTTAGGTCGATCATGAAAAGACAATTGAACTCAAAAAATAGAATAACACCAATCAACACCCTAGCAATACCAGCAGTAATATATAGTTTTAACATCATCAATTGGAACCTTAGTGACCTCCAAAGACTAGACACCAAAATTAGAAAACAGTTTACTTGTTACTGGATGCACCACTCAAATTTGGACATAGATTGGTTACATGTTCCTAGGGTAAAAGGAGGTAGAGGATTGATGCAGTTAGAGATCTCATATAAGACTTCCATTATAGGGCATTCTCAGTACTTGAACAATGTTGACGATTGGAAGCTCTAATTGGTGAATGTGCATGAAAACTCAAAGAAACTCCACTCTGTTGTCAAAGAATCCCACAAATTTTCTCCGGAAATAAATCTTGAAATTGAAAACGATAATCTTACAACACCGACAAAGATTGCCAGTAAAGCAAAGAAAAATGCTACAAATTTAGGGTTAAAACATCTCGAATCACGGTGGCAAGAAAAGCCTCTCCATAGATAGTTCGCAGCTTGGGTCAATAATGCTGACGTAGATACCATTGCAACCAATCAGTCGCTCCGAAACTCTGGACTGAAAGCAGAAATGGAAGGCTTTATTCTTGCCGCCCAGGATCAAAGCTTATTAACAAGAATTTATCAGGCAAATGTCTTGCACAATGGTACAGACCCAAAATAGAGATTTTGTGAAGAAAAAGTGGAAACACTTGACCACCTTGTCTCCGGTTGATCTATTTTAACTTCAGAGGAGTATCAAAACAGACACTACAGAGTTGGACAATACCTGCATTGGAAAATCTGCAACCACTTTTCTTTAAACACTAACAACGACTGGTATGAACACCATCCCGAACCTGTTACAGAGGGACAAAATGCTCTTGGACTTCCCAATCCATACTGATCGCACGATACAGGCCAACCACCGTGATATTGTCATCAAGGATAGGAAAAATAACTCCTCGTAAACATGAACGTACCATCAGATAGTAATGTCTCCGCCAAAGTGTTTGAAAAACTTGCAAAATATAAGGATCTTGAAATTGAAATTTAAAAGATGTGGCAGATAAAAACTAGAACTGTTCCTGTAGTGATAGGTGCTTTGGGCCTGATAAAGAAAGGTACTAGTGAATACTTTGAGAAAATTCCAGGAAACCCTTCTCTTCATGAAATTCAAAAAATAGTATTAAATAGTACAGCGCATGTGCTACGAAAGGGCTCTCACTATCTATAAATTGACGTCTTCACCACCTTCTCACTTTTTTTGTATACATTTGTGTCTTGCAATTCATTGTGTAGCTCATTTTCGTGAATTGTCCTGAATAATATCTATATACCTTTTTAATTGAATGTTTCCTTATTATTCTCTCTTTTCACAAAAAACCCCTTCCTATTTCACTCAACCTAGGTCACTGGTGACCCGGTGGTTGATCTTACACAACAATTCAAAGAGAACATTTTTTCATAATAATAATAATAATAATAATAATAATAATAATAATAATAATAATAATAATATAAATAATGACAATATTGATAAAAATAATAAAAATATTAATATTGATAATATTAGTAATAATAATAATACGTCCTGGGTTTTGACATTTAACTGCATCCGGTTGTGGAGTTTCGACGTGGCCAAATGTACTGAGTTGACATCCGGCGGGGTTAGGTCTGTCTCATATTAAAAGGAAAGCTCAAAGCAATAAACCTATCTAGGACGGAGTCATTAGCCTAGGTCGGCAATAGCCCTATAGGAAGGAAATCTCAGAATAATAAAACAACCGCAGTTGTAAAATTTCAGGTTGACGTCTGGCGGGATGTACCTGTGTCTCATGGTCATGATTGGATCTTAAGTCTTGGTCGGTAGCAATCCTTAAGATGGTATCCCGTTAAAAACACTGGTGGTTGTGCAACCCGAAGTCCACTAATCCTCTATTGAGTGTTAAAATGCAAAATCAGATTAATGAAAATAACAGCGTTAATGGGACCGGAACTGTAAGTGGAGGCCCTTCGCCAGGCAGGTGTTCCTCGGCACGTAAGCGGGGACACGGTCGTTATCCTGCGACTGCTAGAATGAATTGGAGTAAATGGATGAATAAGGTAGTCGTGAAATGCTTTTATAGAAGTAAACCATTTGATGAAAATGGGAAACCTGTTAGAGCTTATAGACAGAGAATGTTTAGAGAGTAGAGAGATAGGGGTTTGGTCGAGTTAACGGACCAACTTGTTTGTGATCAAACAAGAGCCATTAGAACAAATAGGTGGCTGTCTGAATTAGAACTAGAAATTATAAAGAGAAAAGTTGAAGAAGAATATCAAGTGGGGGGTTTTGTAATCGAAGAAGCTAGTGTAGATGGAAGAGCGACTAATGAAGTTGAGGAGAATAGCTATGAACAAGGGAATATGATAGTGGACATAAAAGATGCATATTATATGGCAATGACTGATGATAATATGAATGAAGAGCTAAAGGAAATTGTGGCTGAATTAAAGAAAATAATTGTAGAAAAGCCAACAAGCGATGGCATTCCTTTTAAAAAGGCTAACAGGGAAACTAGAAGACTTCAAACTAAGAGAGTGAATTCAGCAATCACGTTTGTAAGAACTAAAAACATCACGGAAACGAATAATCTGATTAATGCTGTAAGTGGGTGGGCTACTGAACAGATGAGATTGAATGAATTTCAACCTAGGCAAAATAATGAACCAAAGTGAAAGCGTAGAATTGAAGGAGACATTTAAAGGCTTAAGCATGATATTAACTTGCTTGATAGACAGTCGAAAGGGGAGCTAGGAACAAAGAACAAAACAAAAACGTAAGGATCTAAAAGAAAAGTACAGCTTGAACAGGAAAGGAACTAAGACCGTTATTGAAGAACTAAAAAAAGGCTTCTTGGAAAAAGTGCCAAGATAAAAAGATACGAGCAAAAAATAACACAATTTGGACAGAAAAGGATCTTTAATTTGATTAGAAAAAGATATGCACAGAATTGAATAGAGATGGTTCCAGGTCAACAGATGTACCAGATTCAGAGGAAAGCAGAAAGTTTTTGGGGTGATATTTGGCGTGTTAAAAAAATCCACAACAAAAAAGTCCATTGGCTAAATGATTTTGAGCAAGATATGAATGAAGAACAACAATTGCAAGACGAAATGACTATAACTGTAGCCAAAGATTCAGATTCTCTAGAGCTGGTTGCCTGCTTTCTGTTCATGGTAAGGATTCGAGTGAAACTCAAATAATTCTGACAAAAACGTTACTGTTCTACATACAAAATAATCGGATGCAATTCTACATACATGTGATCACTTACGTTCTCTCTTTGACGATAATATGTTCTTTCTTCCAACTAAACTTCGGTCTTTCACAAGGGCTTTAAACTCCAATCTTCATGGAAACCCATCTATTGCACCACTGTAAATCTTCGTCGATTTATGGCAAGATTCGAGCATTGACGCATAGGTTAGATTCAAGAAAAGAAAGAGAGATATAATTTTTTAAAACATATATCATGAATAACGCGTAGCCTTCTGTAAGCACTGCTCCACACCTCTATACACCAAAAACTAATTAACATGACTTGTTAAATATGCTATATATAAAGAAATGATTTGGCTCCGAATAATTAATAATTGGTTCCTACTCTAAATGATGAATGTACAGATTACGCATGATGTTAATTAATTGCCTAACGGATTTGGGAAGTATAACTGATAAGTATCTTCCTCAATACGTAAACAAATTAAATACGTGCACTGATGTTAATAGTAACCTGATGAAAACTAACGAGTGAATACGCAAGCAAGTAAAAAAAACACGAAATTTATTTAATAAAATAATAATAATAATAATAATAATAATAATAATAATAAAAATATTAATGATAATAAACGGTAATAAAATCAAAAGGACAAATAACTGATAACATTGGTAAAATGAAAACACTCTTTAAGGCATGGGAAATAAATCAATTGATAAGGCTTGAAAATGTAACCCTTTTTGGAAATCTAATAAATACAGTCATAAAAATGATGTAGACTTATTAGACAAACATAGGCTGATTAATATTGCTAACCTTAAAGAGGAGACAGAAGGATTTATTTGGGCTGCACAAGATCACAGTTCGTTAACAAGTTAACCAAGTGAAAGTAATAGTAATAGTAAAAGTAATAGTAATAGTAA
>RDPX01000053.1:3087602-3113529 GCA_003991215.1 Morbakka virulenta
TAGTAATAGTAATAGTAATAGTAATAGTAATAATAATGGTAATAGTAATGGAAATGCTAATAGTAATAGTAGTAGTTCTTTTTTTCGTGACGTGACTCAAATTGAAAGATTGAAAGGCAGACAAGTGACAGAAGGGTGTAAATGGATAAGATAAAATATGGAAAGTGAGGTAAGGGAGTCTTAGCCTGATGGATATGACATTTGCATTTGCACAGCAAGCAAAATGCATGGGGTTTTTGAGCCCCTGTTCAGTTCTCACTTGGTGAAAACAGTGTAACGATAGTTAAAATATTGGAAGAGAGGCCAGAGGGAGAAAGACATAGAGAGAGAGAGAGAGAGAGAGAGAGAGAGAGAGAGAAGAGAGAGAGAGAGAGAGAGAGAGAGAGTCGAATGGCTAGGATGAAATATCAATTGGTAAAAAATGTCTGATGTGTAGTTAATTATATAATATATAAAGTATTCTGAATATTGCTCTCGTTACGAGTTTAGGCAAAATTAGGTATCTTTCTTTCTTTTTTACGAAAGATTTTCTGACTTTATAAATGGAACAAGAATAATTTACATCCATCATTTTCACTTCGTTCTTCTCCATGTATGTCTGTCTCCCATTCTCTACATTCCTCTTTCTCTCTCTCATTCCCTCTGTGTGTCTCTTTCTCATTCTCTCTCTGTGTCTCCTTCTCATTTTCTCTCTCTTTCTCTTTTTTTCACAGCGATAGCTACAAAGAAAAGGTTCCTTTAAAATTGGGCTTGATGTTCCAAACATTTTTGCAAGTATTTCAGTATTGAATCATCCCTAATTTGGAAAACTGTCATTTTTTAACTGAAAATCGTTATGGAATTTTGTTTTTGATGATATAAAGGTGTAGTTTCTAGTATAAACTATTTGTCGCAACTAAATTCGATTAGGTGAAAGAATTTGACAGCCATAATTAACTAAATATTATCCTTGTGATGGGAACATTTGTTTTAAAGTTTCAAAAGATTTATAGCGTAGTTCAGTTTTTCTAGTGCAGTTTGGAAACCTTGAGAGTAATTGCTAAAGTATTTTATTCTTATAACAAAAATACTTCTGTCTTCCTTACGACGAAATCTCCAAACAAAGAAAAAGTCATTTGTACTGTTGTCCAAAGCCTAGTTCCAAGAGCAAAATTTCTCTGTTGTAATTCAAAAGTTTGAAAAGAGTTTTCAATTGTTTAGTAAAAATATTTCGTCTTCGTTTTGCTAGCTTCGTTCTTTTTGACAAAGAAAGATACTTCGTTTTTAGTAATTCACTGGCACATACCAGGATATTTTGTTTGTTGTAATTTGAATGGATTTAAATACAAACAGCAAAGTCAATAATGAGATGTTATAAACATAATTGTGTTCGTTGAATTATCTGAATGTACTTAGCTGTTATCCTTTTTAATGAGCATGGTTGTGTTCCCTGATGATGATCAGTTTTTTCGAGAGAAATGAAATCAATATTTCAGTTGCTTTGGAACTTGAGTTTATTTATTGATTGCAGTTTCATAGTAAACAAAGTTATATGTTGTTGGGAATTGGCAAATCTCATATCTTTATCAGGTTTAACAAATTCGTTGTTGTATATATCAAAGCCTCTAAAGAATTACATATGACATAAAGTCTTGAGATCATTTGATTATTTTGAAATCTAGTTACAAAGAGTTTTAGGGACACAAAAATTTCAATATAGAAACCTTGGCTTTTCCCAATTTTTAATATTGCATGCACCCATATAATTAATATTAAATATTTTGTTCAAATGTCTCGACGGAGTGCAACAATTTGAGCCGGTTAAGAGGCACAAGATATACCCCATTCATTGATTCATTGATAAAAGATATATGATTATTCAGTGTATGCAGAAAAGAAAGTGATTTCAATTTAGTGAGATTTTGTTGATATTTTGTAAACATTGATATCACATAATTTCCTTTCCAAGTGTTGAAAGTACTGTTGCAAGTAAAATATACAGGTTATTTTACCGTTAGTTAAAATTTTTTAAAGATTAAGGTAATAAAATTATGCAAACATAATTATTGAATAAATAAAGAACATTAAGATAAGTTAATAAATTTGAAATCAAATATTTCAAAAATATATTCCGTATATATTGTTATATGTATATTAGGTTTGATATATATTTATTTATAGAAATGTACATAGCACCCATGCTTAGAAGAAGATATTTATCTATTGACTGTGATGATTTTGATTTTGATATACATTTTCTATTTAGTGGTAGGAATTTAACTAACATGATATCGACGATGCAATCTAGTTTTGTGAAAATTTTCTAGTTTTTGCGAGCAATTTGTTGTTTCAAGCAAATTGCTCGGAATTGTTTCAACAAACACAAATGTTAAGAAATTAAATGTAAATATGTTTACCTATTAACATTGTTTTTTTTAATGTTACAATCCTTAAATTTTACTGAACAGACAAAAAAGTAATTTAGATGTCAAAGTGTTATATAACCCATTTGCAACCACTTGCACGTCACTTTTAAAAAACTATCAAAACTGGTGTATAACTATATTTAGTATTGTCACAAAAATACTATTTATTCTTTCATCTACTTTGCAAGAAGGTAAGCATAGATAATTACTTTATCTGCTATTTCATTTAAAAGAATATAAAATCCTTCCAGTTAAAGAAAACATCCATTTTGACTTATCTATTATGAACTTTGAAGGCTGAAGCTGAGTATAAATATATGGTAACAATTTCACCTATTCGCTTGTTCTAATTTTTGAGTGGTTTTTATTGTTCACAATTTCTGCTCATTCGTTTCAATTTTATTTTATTTCACTTCAATAAAGATCAAAAATATTTTATTTGGATTGCACTATTATTTCTTTGGTTTGGAATATCAGTGTTGTATTTACAGATTAAACATAACATGTGATCATAAAACAAGCATCTATAATTGCATCCATATTCATTCTTTGTAAATTGAATTTTCACGACCTAAAATCTTGCTACTAATAGAACATACACTTTTAATAAATTTATATTAGTACTACTATTGTTATTACATGTTCTGACTTTCCTTTACACTGTGCAAATTTACGCCCAGGGATTTCAGGGAATAGAAAACTGGAGATTTATATCTAGCAGAAAGAAATGTTTTCAATTATTTTTAAATGAAATAATTAGAAGCAATGGTATTGACAGCATTTATAACATATTTTATACGAGATATTAACTTAAAAATAGATTACAAGCTCTAATTTATGAAATTAACTATAATACTCTAGCTTACTTTCACATCGTACGAAGTTTTTGCAATATATGTGCATTACACATAAGGGTTATTTTCTGAAGCTCAGAGAATGTTGGAGCATCAGGGATCTGGGAAACATAGTTTGGTCCTCTTTTAGCAATCCTACCAAGAAATCATACCAAGACCTCCAATTACAATTGAAACTGTACTTGCTCTGAGCTTCCAGATTTTGGTTAGCTTAATTTCAAAATCTTTGTATTTGCGAAGATTTTTAAAGTCTTTCATAAATATATCTCAATTACTAAGGATAGCCATTTCAACAAGTAGGCAAGTCTTATCTTTGTAATTTTCAAATACGATATCTGGCCTATTAGCCTTTATTGTTCAATCAGTATAATAACTAAATTTCTCTAAAATAGTTATTGAATCATTTTCAACAAATTAAGTTGTTTTCTTTTCACCAGTTTATTTCGTGAGGTAAGACAAAATGACTAGACATGGTCAGGTGCATGTACTGACCACGTCTGTCATGTCTCTCCAGATACTCGGTGAAAGAACTGAACTACCACAACCAGATATTATATTGTCCATTATTTCAATATATTTATTATGCATATATTTATTTATTGAAATCAAATATTTCAAAAATATATTCTGATAATTTGGTAATACATGGAAATCTGGTGTGAAATTGATTTTTAGTTTCTTTGTTTATTCAAATTATGTCTCAGTTATCCCAGGTCCTTCTAACAGTGTAGCTGATGTCAGGAAGATACATAGTGGATGGTGTTCAATGGGGTTTAACTTCAACTGAGCTGCTTAAAAATAAAACTTGAACAGTTTTTGATGCTGATTGCTAATCCTTTTGCAAGTCTTCAGACGAATTTCTACAACAGGGTAAACACCCCTGTGGGTACCAGTTTCGACCTAATAAGATAAGCATTAGTTTTTTCTGATATAAGCATATTCTTGAAACTAAACGGTTTTTTCTTAAAGCCTAATTTGTACCTGAAGTTATTGTTTACTAGAACCAAAATACTCAACTTGCTGTAAAAGTCAAGGAATGAGAATTAATTAGGCTTCTGCAATAATGAATTTGTTTCACGTTATTCATGAGCAGCATAGTCATTACCTAAAATAGCAAAGATAGCCCTATTTGAATGACTAATTATGCTATTATGAACACCTGCAAAGCTGTGTGCTGCTGGAGGGATAAATTATCACTTGATATCTTTATCAGCACCGTGCTATATGATCTTTTTATGATCCATCGAATTCAGAAGATGTTATAGTTTGCTAACTGCATCAACAAAGTGTGTCCCATTGTCGGAGATGTTTACTCTGATAGTGTTCCTCTTTGTCACACCATCCCATAGAATGCGTTCGAAGATTACATAAATATGTAGATAGATAAATAGATAGATAGATAGATGGATCCGTATGAACTAATAATAAACTATAGAAAAAGTATGAAAAATTTAATATCTAGTAGCTTGTTATGATTCAGCCAATTTCGGAATTCATCATTAACAGCGCTAATATCACCTCTGATGCTATGTTACGGCAATTCAGTTCATGTTGAGGTATTTCCACGTCACCGCATATAGGGAATGTTATATGTGTACAGATTGAAAAGTGCAGGTGCGATGACGGAGCCTTGTGGGACACGATTGATAAGTGTTCTGCAGCAAGACTTTTCCTTTCCGATATGAAAATGAAACCAACATTGGGATATCATGCCCATGATCACATGTACCATCTCTTCACTGGTTCTTAGTAGTTGCAGAGTAAGTCCACGGTGCAAGACTATGTTGTAAGTAGCGAATAGGTCGACTAGAACTATACTAGACCTCATTTGTTTCTCTAAAGAAGTCTCACTGTCTTCAGTCAATAATCCGCCTTGATCAAGGGTACAGGGTCCTTGTCTAAAACTGGCTTGTTCTTTGGGGAGAACAGATTCGACAATGGGTTGAACGCAGTTAAGAAATAGGCGTTCGTAACGTTTATAGGCTAAGCACAGAATTATGATTGGTCTGCAGCTCTTAGCACTTTCTCGTGGCTTGTTTGGATTGAAAACAGCTACGACTTTGGCAAGTTTCCACAATTTGACCTGCTTTTTAGAATAAATGCAGTGGTTGAAGAGTGACAGGAACCACTGTCTGCAGTTATTGTGGAGGTATAGGAAGAATTCAGGGTGTACATTTTCAGGGCAGGTTGCCTTACCAGCTTTCAGAGCCTTAATAGAGGCTACCGTTTCATCGATGGAAAGGTCATTGCACAAGTTCTGTTTAGTTGAATGAGCATTCCATACCATATTTAGTTGTCGGTTCAGGTCTCTTTTGAATTCACGATTAAGTTTATCGAACTTAACATTCTTCAATAGACAAGAGGCATCTCCATTTGCGCTGACGATGTGCGGGTTAGGATATACATTTTCCTTGCTTGTGAGTTTGTTCATGGTTACCCAGGCTTTTCGGCTATAGTATTTCACGTCGGTGCTCCAAACTGTTGACAGCCATGCTTCCTGACGCCCTGTGGTGAGATGATCTATTAATTTGTTTGTTGTTTCTTGCCTTTCTTCTGTCGATTGACGCCTGTTCATGATCCTTCACTAGCTCATTGCAACTGTTGTCCCATTTTTGGATGTACCACTTGCGATTGCCCTTAGGCACATTTTTTATCCAAATGTAATAGTTAGTTCAGAAAGGCAGTGTAGCAGGTGTTGGGATCAGTTGTATCAAACGAAGGAAGATAATCACATATACCAGTAGATTCTCTAAAAACGAGTCCAGTCAGCTTTGTTAAAATTCCAACGTGGGAGTGGAGTAGCTGGTGTGTACTCTGTCAGGGTAGGATGGTATATGATGGTTGGTCAATGTTGTGACTTTGGAAAACGCAGATTATGGGGGGTGGGTGTGGTGTGGAGCTGTTTGCATCGATCGAGCAGAATGATAAATCTGGGTTAGTAGTCCTACCCCAGTCAGTTGAGTTGAACGTTTTAGGGTGTTTGTGGTCGAACAGCAGCTTAAGGTCCATAGTCCTTGCCCACTCGTGAATGGCTTCGCCATCTTGGTTGTTTTTGGGTAGCTCCAAGATGTGTGACAGCAGTTATAGTCTCCTGAATAAATGACCGGATGGTCGTAAAGTGGCGGTGGTACGAATGGTGCATTCGGGGGTTTGTAGATATATGTTTTTGTAATATCATCGTTAATTCTAATAGTTAGCCACTGTGTCTCGCTGGTTTCACTCTCCTCCATAACGCTTGCTGTTAAGTCGTATCTGACAAGGGTTGCTAACCAGTGCTTAGTGTGATGGATGGCTCCGATCAGTTTGTTGCTGCATATCTTTAATTTCTCATTGTAGCTGGTGTGAGTTTCCTGGAGAAGAATGACGGAAATGGAATTTGTCATAGAGATGTTTTGAATTACTTCACATCTAGGCCCTGAAAGGCCTTCTACATTTAGTTGAAGAGTTGCTGGGCCCGATTGTTCATGCTTCATATTCAAGCAATAATGTATCATAAGTCTTTATTGATCAGGTATCGGCATTAGGTTCCTAAAAATAAGCAGGTACGTACGGAGAGGACCACGAGAAGGTTACCAATTTCCCCTCTAAGGTAAAGTAGTGTCGTGTCCATTTGCAGCTTCCAAGTGTATTATTTTCATATCCACAGTTGTTGTTGCTTGCACAGTTGACTCTCCTTTTCTAATTGTCTTATTACCTCTCTTCCATGGGTGACCTAAAATGCCTTTGTCATAAATGCAGATGTATATTTCATTCTAGGTACGTGTTTAACTGGTATGATATGTATAAACAGCCATTGAAAAAAACTTTATTACACAAAACAGAAACCTGGAATACCTCATCAGTATGTTTTGACAAACAATCGTAATCATCTTCGAGCAAATGGTGCACTAATGTCTTATTGCAGTTACCTGTTTCTTTGCTTGTAGGGTAGTGTAGTCAGAACCGAATTCCCTTTGTTATGATGAAGTATTAACGTCTGTTTCTACATATTTTACTTCCTTTATCGACAGTTCTTCAGTTCTTCAGAACACATATTCTTAAGCAGATTCAGTTGATTAAAACCAGAGTAGGACTCAAAATATAGTCTCAAGCCTTCAATCTAGATTGGTAGCATAGTCACAAATCTATTTGGATTAAAGAAAGCAGCAATTTTTCTTATCCTTTGCTACTTCTTTTCTTGACTTTGTAGTTTCAAAAATCTTTTGGTAGGCCAATACATTTTACAATTTTCATAGAAATTACTATTACTATCACAACTAGAAGTCTTTCAGCTTCATGATAAGCATATTTCTTGTCACTAGGTCTAAAAAATTGTCCTTAAAGTTGACATGACTCTATTTCTGCTGCTTAGTGTATTTCTGAGTTTTTCATGTCCAATCTCCAACAAAGGTCATCAATGCTCGACTCCTGTCACCCATAAACCAGAGGAACGTCATGTTAGCTGTCCAAAAGTAACTTTACCATTGTTTGATCATATGTGTTTTGGAAACTTAGGCAGCAACCTTAGCACTTAGAAATCACCCATCTAGTTCCATTTGTAAAATACCTTTAGCTAATAGTGGTGCGACTCTTGACGTCAAAGCAATCAGGAGAACTGACAATTTCTCATTGTAATCCTATACTCTGACACATCCGAAATTGCGTTTGCTTCTCTGGATTCACTACAAAAAGGTATACCGAAAAATCTATGAACTTGCTTGATATTTGTATCCATCTAGAAAGTCCATGTATCCATGCATACATCAAATCACCAAGAACCTCCAATCTGTGGAAGACTTTGTCACAAGATTGCTTCCCTGTGGACTACAACATGGACATCTTCAAATCAAATGTCAATAAAGAATTGTCAAAACCTGCCTTGTAAGTCATCAAATTTTATTCATTCATTTATATTTTTCGTCTGTTTCACAATACTTATCATCATCTACCTGTCAGTCTATCCATCTCACTAACCCTCATCCTCGAGTGGCTTTTAGCCTTGATGTGTGGTGACTCACTAGTACATAAAAAAATCCATATAAAGATTTTTGCTCTGTCCTAACAGTCTTTAGCTAGGAACTCATCCCAGTTTGCTCTCAAAAACAAAGCATCTTTCAAGATTATCTTTGTGATGTTGTACAAAGAAATTTTAACTCAGTTATCACCTCTTGCTGAATAAAACTGAATGATTTGGAGGAAAAAATGTAGCTATCTCTCTGCCATAACACATTGAGAGTTTTGACTCTTGTCAGAGCTCCTTTGTTTAGATCTTCCTTAGAAGCCCTGTCTTTCTCTTTCATGACTTTTACTATGTCTGCTGAATTAGATTGCAGGTTCTAATCATGCACACCAACTCATACAGTTGTGATGGTTGCTTAGAAATATCGCGTTGAGATCTGTCATTGATTAACGCATGATTTACTCGGTTGCTTAATAGACGCATCAGTATGATACTAGCCTTTTTTATTTTTTTTTAGGTTTTCAGATTGAAAAATATGGCAGAAACTATATTTTTGCTTCAATTTGTTTGGTGTCGGTGACTCTTGCTAACTACTTCTCTATACCACAAAGGNAGGAAAAAATGTAGCTATCTCTCTGCCATAACACATTGAGAGTTTTGACTCTTGTCAGAGCTCCTTTGTTTAGATCTTCCTTAGAAGCCCTGTCTTTCTCTTTCATGACTTTTACTATGTCTGCTGAATTAGATTGCAGGTTCTAATCATGCACACCAACTCATACAGTTGTGATGGTTGCTTAGAAATATCGCGTTGAGATCTGTCATTGATTAACGCATGATTTACTCGGTTGCTTAATAGACGCATCAGTATGATACTAGCCTTTTTTATTTTTTTTTAGGTTTTCAGATTGAAAAATATGGCAGAAACTATATTTTTGCTTCAATTTGTTTGGTGTCGGTGACTCTTGCTAACTACTTCTCTATACCACAAAGGTCACATTATGCCATCTTACAGTTGTTTGAAAGGTTTCTGAGCTTGTCCTTCCATGGAATGGCAATCTTATATTCAGGTTCATCATTGCATGTATCATCTTTTGTCATCAGCTGACATATTATCTTTCCTTTAGAACCCCCAGAGCCATCCATAGAGACTTAATGGCTCGAGTAAGAAGTAGGTTTTCCTGAAGTGTTTCAATTCCGCATTATCAGGAGACCTTAAAATGCAGGTGTTAATGAAAGATATGGTTGTGAAATTGATCCAGTGAAAGACGAGCGCTAATGACGTAGTCGGTAGAGCCTGTGGCTATGATAGCCGTAACTCTTGGTACTAATCCAATTCGGTCTTTATATATTTTTTACGTCTAAAATACCGAATCCTCTCCATCAATATTTTCTTATTTCCAGTACCTTGGATTTCTTGACTTCTATGTTTTAAAAGGTAGCTAATACTTTGCAATCTTGAAGCAGAAAAAAAATTAAATCCCACAACTTTAACCTTTGTAATTGAAGAATTCCTTTATATTTGTTTAAGTTTACGGATTTTGGGGATCTTTGTATAATTCCTCCAAAAAAACATAAGTTAACCTGATTTATTCCGACTAAAAATAGTGGCTAAAAAGAATGTAAAGCCTATAAATTTTTACTACAAAAGTAGTACTTTTTTTCGTAGTGAAATTAATTTAAAATATGCTACAAACATATTTTTACATATTTGATATCAAGGGCTTCCAAAAAATAGCGAATTGTCTAACGATGACTTCATCTTTCGCTATCATAACATTTAAGTAATACGTAAATGTTATAACATAAAATGTGCCCTTCAACAGTACCATTTTGGTTGCGAAAGTCAACAGATTTGTCGAGAACATAGATCATTCTCTTTTCAAGACTTTTCATGGACAGGTGTGTTGATAAAAAGTTACATATAATATTTGTTTAAGTGTAGTGTCACGGAGAAATCTTTGGTGTCTCTTGAAAAGGTAGTAGCATTAAAGGAAATGTAATTACCAACTATCTTATCGGTTTATACGTTATGTGATTTGAACACAGCGATTAGTTTGGTCGTGTTTATCACATTTGGCCCAAGGAAATAATCTATTAATAGAGGTAAAGCTTGGTAAAATAGTAATTATAATATTGTTAGTTCTACTTTAGTCTCATTAACTAGGCTGGTCATGTCTAGCTAAGATACAATGAAAATATTTTTGACCATTTGTATCATGGTCGGATGGTCGGCAAGTAAAACGGCTTTCCTAGCTGGCCTGTGTCGTAAAAGGGATGCTGTGGGCATCAGAAGCTTAAAAATATAATTTGCTAAAGGGCATATCAACCCTGATATGACCAATACCCATCCTGACATTTGAAGAGGAAGGCTGTCAAAATTATCACGTAATGTCTTTGTCAGATGTGAACAACTGATGTTGCACTTTCATACACGCTCAAACTTGAAGTACATGATCATGAAAATGAATGCTGAAGTGCTTTCTGATTTAAAAAAAATAAATTATGATAACAAATGTTTAAAAAAGGAAGAATTCATGTTGGGAGTGAAACTTTTTTCTCACTTTTATCTGTAAATAGGATAGATCTACCTGTATTATCGTCTGGGTTAAGAGCTTGATACTCTTTTGCAGGGTATTAAGATGACCTGCGTACGATCAGGGTCATTGTACACTAGTAATAATACATTTCTGCTCTTCATCAAAATATTGAAAACATTACTGAAGGACAACGATAGGATATGAAGAAAGAATTGAACATAGCTGTCTCTAGGACAATCCAATTATCAGATAACGCTGCTCGTGAAACTGGAAAGAAATTTGTGACGTTCTTGAAGGAAATAATTAAAATTAATTTTGAAATTTGTAATGAAAATGAGAGAAATGTTTCATATCAAAAGTATGTTCCATTCAAAAGAGAAGAGCACTTGAGATGTAATACATTATAAAGCAAACAGAAAGATCTGTATAACTGCTAAAATTACATATGAGGAATTATTAGATGACGAAAAATTATTGCTGTAGGCATAACATCAAGTAGTTTAAAAAGACTGGGGACAATACCAAACAGCTTTTGAGACTACACACAGAGAAGAAAAGGAGTTAGATGTGAACTATCAGCTGGTAGAACAGATGGAAAGTTGATTATGTTACATAGTCTGACAAAGGATGGCATAAACAGAAAGATAACTTTAAGAAGGAATTTTATATTTAAGAGATTTTTAATAAACACATTCAAAATCAATGGGTCTTGATTTTATACTGAATGCTCTCTGAGATAAAATAGTACTAATATTCATCATGCATGTCCAATATCACTGTTTCGACAAAAAGCTTGATCAATGGCGAAAATTCCAAACTTTCACCAAAGGACTTGTCTGACATATTGATGTATGACGAAGAATAACATATTGTCTATGAGATCTAAGAATCTGCTGTTAAACACAAAAATTTCTTGGGCGTACTCAAACTCAACAGCACAGACTAAAATGTTTTTAACTATTGGTTTTAACCCTTCGGACGTAGCAGGTGATATGTATATAAAATGTACCATGTCATTTTCTTATATTCATATAAGTTACTGAACCAAACTTTGATTTCGTATTCAGTTTTGTGTAATGAGTAGTGCAATCGGACATGCATGTTGATCAAATTCTGGTTATTATTCTTCAGTGTTTCTTTTGAAGACGTTTTCTGCCATCAGTTTAGAAAGAGAAAATAAATTTGCCATTGTGTTATTCAGTTAATTAGTGAATAAAAAAACACGTCAGCACGTTAAAAGATAAGTTTCTTCCTTTTGGATGGTATGGACAAAATATAGCGAAGCAAAATATGATAAAAATAACACTGTTAAACAAGGAAAATAATTTTTAGACTCATTTGAGAATGCTGAATTCAAATCTGATCTTAGATTTTATTCATCACATCAAGTTTTGGGGCTCTACATATTTATTTCTTGTCATGAATTTTCCAGAAAATAATATCCTATCAAAGAGTGCAGCAAAAAGAGACCTGATTATATGGTTCATTTTGGTAAACTTACTTTTCATTTTGTCTCCCAATAAACTGAAGAAATTGAGACATCAGATGGAAAACGCAGCTTTGGTATGATTTTAAGGATGGTAACCACGACGAGCCACATGATAGATAAATCAGAACAGAATAGTCATTTGTAAATCTTTTATTTCATTTCATTGACACATCCATAACAGACCAATTATTTAAGACAAATTATTAAGGCATAATCAGGTTTTAAGACAAATCTGTTACGATATAATCAAGAACGTTTCGAGCAAGCTTGTTCCATACTCAGCCAATAAATGGGGAAAAATTTTTTGGGATATATATATATGAAAACAACAGTGAAATAATTGCCTAAAACAACGAGTAACTAAAGTAAACAGGCGGAAATTGCCTAAATAAGAAGATGGCAGGGAGGCAAATAAGGATAATTTCAAATTGAGGGAGATAATGAGGAGGCGATAAACAAAAGGAATCCTGAAGGGACTAGAAAAGACAAAGAGGTATCGAGGAATTGTGCTGGGCGAGCGTGGGTCGGTCTCTGAGAATAAGCAAACTCTCGTGAATAAGAAAATCAAGTTCATTAGAAGTAATTTCTATTGTACAAAAATCCTCAATCGAATCATTATGACCTGTGTCATTTATATGGTCCCTAATGGACGAGAAAACGCCTTTAATGCTTTTCCCTTTTTTATCAACCCCTAAATGCTCTCTACATCTAACAATAAATTGGCACGATGTTTTGCCATAATAAGTATTTATGCTACTTATCATGAACTTATTATGAACTACTACACGTAATTTTATACACGATCGAAGAGCGAACATGACTCGGGGCACGATCCTTAAAGGAAAAGGAATTTTCAATTGGTTTGGCTGATTGAAAAATAAGTTTAAAGTCAACATGGGAATAAATCTTGCCTTGACACTTGTTAAGTTTCTTTTTAAGAGGAATACTATGTACTACTACTAAATATGGAAGCAAAATAAGTACGGGAAGCTAAGGAGCATTCTGTGACCTAGTTTTCATAATATACTGTTTATCTAAAAAATTCGTAATTACTCGGTTAATAAGATAGATAGTAAACCCATTTTGCAGAAGAAAACGTTTAATACTGCTTACTTGTTCATGAAAGGAAAGGTATGAGGAGCAAATATGATAAGCACGATAAATCAGAACCAATATAAGATTCACCTTGTATTGACTAGGTGACAACCATTCAAAGCTTGTATATAAGCCAGTAAACGTTTTTTACGATATAGATTAGTAGATAATCCATTATCAGAATGCGTACTAATACATCTAAAAACGGCAAAGAGTTACTATCTTCTCTTTCGTGAGTAAATAAAATGTTAGGGTGTTGGCGATTCGAATACTGAAAAAAGCAATGAACCTTTTGGGTAATTTGTGTGGATTTGAAAATGGTTAACTTGCTTTTAGGTCAGCAAGGAGGGTACACAAAATAACCCTGTTTTCTGTGTTTCTGGGACAGTGGAGCTACAGCAGAGCATTGGGTGAAGAATGAATGACCTCAGCGGCAGAGTTTGGCATCTGGGGATAAGAAGGTCATTAATGATCCTCTAGTGGATAGGAAGGACTTTGTCTTTCCTCCCTTGCACATAAAACTTGAATTGATGAAACAGTTCGTCAAAGCTCTTGATCACAGTGGTGAATATTTCAGCTATATATGTTCAAGTTTTCCTGGTCTTAGCGAAGAGAAAAAATAGGCTGGTACATTTGATGGGCCCCAAATTAGAACATTATGAGAGATCCAAACTTTATCACATCCATGAATGAGACAGAAGGAAGAACTTGGAATGCATTTTTTAATGTAGTGCAGAGTTTTCTGGGGAATAAGAAAGCAGACAACTATGAAGAGATTGTGGAAGAACTACTAATGAGCCTGCGAGAACTTGGATGTAGAATGAGTATCAAAATCCACTATTTACACAGCCATTTGGACAATTTTCCGGAGAATCTTGGGGATGTGGGTGAGGAACAAGGGGAGCGTTTTCATCAGGACATTAAAACAATGGAAAAATGGTATCAAGGCCGGTGGGACTCACACATGATGGCGAATTATTGCTGGAGCTTGATGAGAGACAACCCAGAAGCTGTAGATCAGAGATCAGCCAAGAAAAGAAAGTTCAGTTAACTGCTATTTGATACTGATCTGTGTTCCATATATATATATATATATATATATATATATACATATATATATTTTCTATTTTTTTCTGCTGTCATTCTATTTGGATTGCTTTGTATCGCCTTAGTAATATTTATTATTCCTTGATTATCAATATACAAAATGTAATACAAAAAAATCACGTTTTTATTATGAAACCTTCGATATAGCTACAGGTTGATGAGTAATATTCATCAAAAATTGGAAAATTGCATAGCTCTAAATCCTGATGTGACTGACAGAAACTGAGTTCATATTCGTAATCAGCAGCCCAAATTTAGTTAGAATTCGTTTAAAAACCCTTTGCCAGAAAAATCGTGTTGACCAGTGTAATGCGACAATTTATTTTTATGACTGCAAAGAGCATACTCTTCATACCTCTCCTTTTTATGACTCTCTTTTATAGTGCAATGTTTACGTCAGTGGTCCCCAACCTTTTGTATGCTAAGGACCGGTTTCAAAGTTTAAGAACTTCCTGAGGACCATTGCATGGATGAGTGGAAGATTTACAAATTGAAACTTAAACATTGGGTCTCCAAATCCTTATATTTGAACTAGTTTAGGTTCTTACAAAACATATACATCAGTACTAAGTAAAAAGAAAAACCAGAAACACTAAAATTTATTAAAATGTAAACACCCAAAAATATAATACTGTTATCCCACATCCCTGTAGGTACTTCTCTACGGCCCGGTCTGGTTCGCGGCCCGCTGGTTGGGGATCCCTGGTTTAATTAACCCAAATTTTCTTTTACAATTATATTAATAATAATTAATAAAAACTTGGTTCATTCTAGTGCTAACGAAAAAAAATTCAACAAAATTAGTGTGATTTTTATTCTGTTATTCACGTTTTGTATTACGAATAGTTTGTTTGATTTATAAACAGTTAAAATATAGTGTCCTTAAAAAAAATAGTAATTTCCTTTATGTTAGTTGAAAAACAGAGCATGAAAACTCTCCAATAAACGACATTATTTAGTAATGAGAGGTAATGCGTTTGTCAGTTGCAGGATTATTGATTTCAAAATGACATTATTTAGTAATAAGAGGTAATGAATCTGTCAGTTGTAGGATTATTGATTTCAAAATGTCTCGTTTCCATTTCTGCCGACTCTTTTTGAAAATATATTTCTGTTTTAGTTAACATTCTCCATGAATGCGAAATGCATGGCTTTTTTATTTGGACTCGACAACAGACAAAGACATAGTTCCCAAGATGCTATTGTATTTTGAATCTTACCCCCAAACCGCCACATATTGAAAATATAATACTTTTCTTGCAACTGTTTTGTAGTTTTTGTCTTTGTGTTTGCGATTTTTAGTTTTCATCAATATTTATCCTTTTGTAATCTGAGATACCTTTTGCTTCAATTTTGGTCCTTTAGTTCAATTCTAATTTGCTTCTCATTCTCATTATCAAAGAAATGTATGAAAGAGAAAACGAATCAAGTTTGATATCTTGGCCCCTTAATTGCCTAATGTTTCTACTGCAGCTGAGGAAAATATTAATAAGAACAATTAGTTTTTTTATAATTGACTGTGATTGTTATTACCAGTTATTTTACATGGCTTTGTGATCCAAGTATCTAAGCCCAGTCCCCTATCTTGAGACGTCACATGCATGGGTTTGTATGGTGTACTAATGTTAGTCTGAAGGAGTATTTTTTTTACACTAAGAACACAAACCTGTCAAGGTGTTAAAACTTTTAGGGGGGAGAATATCATTTTTTACAAATGCCGCCCACCATGGTTGGGCGGCGAAGAAAATTTTGGTCTCTAGACTCTCTAAAACAGCAATTTCAGCGATTTGAGCACATCATTTTATAAAATAAAATTAATAGTAAAGCCATAACACAAAGAAGAAAAATACCTGAAATATTTAAGATAAATCTCAACCTTGAACCCAAGGTATCTTCTCTTCTCCGTAACTTGGATGGACAGAATGATAATCTTTCTGACCATCCCAGTTAGAGAGAAGAGAAGATACCCTGGGTTCGAGGTTGAGATTTATCTTGCCGATTTCGGTTGAGATTCTTTGGTCTTTCTTTCCCTTTCACAATGCACACACTTTTATATAAGCGATCTACTTTTTCAGTCAAGTCCTTAGTTGCTAAAGATAACTCATAATTGTAACCTTTAGGTTGCTTACCAAGCTGCTTGCCTATGTATCTGCTTAGTTTTCTTAATGTTTATTTTTTTATAGCTCCACAGTTGCAAAATTGTCACATATGGCATATATTATATAGAAGTTTTAAAAAAAGAATTGGATAAGTTTCTGTATATTTGTTAAAGATTGAGGTTGCTTAGGAAATTGCTTGACGTTTGATATAATTTAGACCCTTGACCCTTATCATCTTGGTTGCTTATATAAAAAAGNCCATTTCTGCCGACTCTTTTTGAAAATATATTTCTGTTTTAGTTAACATTCTCCATGAATGCGAAATGCATGGCTTTTTTATTTGGACTCGACAACAGACAAAGACATAGTTCCCAAGATGCTATTGTATTTTGAATCTTACCCCCAAACCGCCACATATTGAAAATATAATACTTTTCTTGCAACTGTTTTGTAGTTTTTGTCTTTGTGTTTGCGATTTTTAGTTTTCATCAATATTTATCCTTTTGTAATCTGAGATACCTTTGCTTCAATTTTGGTCCTTTAGTTCAATTCTAATTTGCTTCTCATTCTCATTATCAAAGAAATGTATGAAAGAGAAAACGAATCAAGTTTGATATCTTGGCCCCTTAATTGCCTAATGTTTCTACTGTAGCTGAGGAAAATATTAATAAAAACAATTAGTTTTTTTATAATTGACTGTGATTGTTATTACCAGTTATTTTACATGGCTTTGTGATCCAAGTATCTAAGCCCAGTCCCTATCTTGAGACGTCACATGCATGGGTTTGTATGGTGTACTAATGTTAGTCTGAAGGAGTATTTTTTTTACACTAAGAACACTTTTAGCTGCATATGGGTAGTGCTTATCAAAATTTTGTTTTTGTTTTTGTGAATGTTCCCTGTGGATAAACTTTTCCAGGACTTCACTTCTTTTAACCTATGGTGCTATTTTGAATTGTTCCAAGATTTCCTGTGAAAACAGGAACTTTCTAAATTTGAGGCTGCTTCTTCATCTTAATTTCCACGTGCTTGGCTTTGCATCTGTTTGTATGGTGGGTATACTTACAACTCATAACCCCCGTGCTTTGTCAACTAGAATAGTTATATCTATGACTCATTTTGCCTTTACCTATGGTATCTGGCCGGTGTGATTTTATCGTATCACATACTTGTAAGGGAAAAACTTCAAAAGATTATTGTCTGTTTTCCTTCAGTGAATGATTTGCGCCTGTGTTCATATAATTGTTCCGAATAGGGGTACTCATTGTTTACAAAGTGCTCAGTGTACAACTGGTCAACACTGTTCTCTCTAATTTATTATAAAGACGAAACTAGTAAGAGGCATACTGGTAACATGTTGACAACAATATTAATTAAGGATTAGTTCACCAATTGACGGATATCATGATACCATACTATAATCTTTCTCTGTGGGTTTTATGCTCAAAGGGACGTAAAACTGTATATGTTTAAATTTATCATTCCAGATTAAATGTAAAGGATTGAATTGACCACTTCGTATCCTTGTAAATTCGATCATCTAGTAGTGGCTGTTCAAGCCCTATTTAAATCTAATAACTTTAAAACACTGCAATCTCAGTATACAATACTGGAAATTTAAGGATTTTGACGTAACGCTCGTACTTTTTGTGATGGAGGTACGGAAGTTGAACAGGATGTATTTTCTATTTTTAAAACTATTCATTTAATGAAACGGAAAGAACTTTAGACCGTACTTTTTGTTAAGCTACAAAAGGCAGAGGCGTTTGAATTAACCATCACTCACACCTACAATGGGTAGTAGAATAGAAGCATCTACAACATTTAGCCGAAATTCTTTGGTTTTGTTTGTGCCTCACTGGGAGACGTTTTCTCACAATAACAAACACACTTAGAAAGCTGTTTTTGTTGAAAATAGCCTAATATGCAAAACGAGTATTATACAACAATTTCAGGTACAACTTTTCCCACGACCATTTGACACAGTATTATTCAATGCTTGATGTAGGATCTCAACAAATAGGGGACAGACCGTATGCACCATTCACTGAAAACATTTTCATTTTTCATCTGATATTTCTTTTTCAATCCATGAATTAGAATTTATAGAAATGGAAAGCAGTAGAGGAATTGCATCTTCAGGTAAGTTTTGATAGGCAAGTTATGACAGGCAAGTTAATACTTCATTATTTATTGCAATTATTTTTATCAGAAAAAAAAATTCTAATAGCTTACTTGTAGATCTATGATTAAACATTGCAAAGACCTTACAAGTAAATATTTTAGGAGACGTACATATAATGTTTTTCTGAATGAAATAGCGTAATTGCAATTCAACAACAGAATACGTAAAACAACAATTGCAACAGCTGCGTTATATACCCCTTTGTTCTAAACTTATATAATTTATTTCACCTCTTATTATTATATCTAAGTATTAATATGTTAGTCCGATTGTGATTTATTTATTACTAATGAGTACCAAGGAAGCAAATACTGGTAAGCATTGCCTTATCTGAAAATTACCATAGTGGCACAGATACCTACATTACGTCATTAAGTTTATCAAGGTATACTACTCGGTATGGTTTTAAGAGGGTAAAATCAAATAACTTTCATATCTACATTTTCAGCTAGTCTCCAATAAAAACGATTGGAGATTTTTAATTTTCTCGTTCTTCTTAATTATTTTTATGGTCTAATAATGTTACTATCGATTACCTGAAGTTTTGTCTTTCTTTCTTTCTTACTACCAAATATCTTTGAATAGGAGAATTGGATACTGTGACTTGAGTTCTTTACAACAATTGGGACTCTGAAATTCGCTTTTTTAACTGCCCTGTCATTTTTCAATATTCATGGTATATGTGACTTAGCAGAAAGCCAACTTAATGTTCTAAGTTCAAAATCAACCAGAATGCTCTCACTAAATATTTCATGTTCAAGCATACTAGGAGATTGTTGAGTATTTTTCTGTCTAAATCTGACTTACAAGATACCTTTTTAAAATAATTCTGTCTCACGTTCTGCTTTCTATTATGAACTTTATAATTATATTTTCAAGGACCTATTGGCTTTCTCTTTCTTTTGCATCTTTCAGTGTGAAAAAATTCTATTATTTGTATTTAGATCTTTCGGCAATTATATTTATATAGTTTGTCGGGAATTCTTTTGTGAAGTGCTTCAAATTCGTTTCTCCAGTAGAAATGGCATGCTACATAGTTTAGACATGTCTTTGGAGATATTTTCGGAAAATGAAACAACAAATATCAATATATAAAAAGTAAAAGAAAAAAAGTCAACAAAAAATCCCCACAACTGAAGCATATGAAATATGCCTACTGACCGTAAAATATATTTTTTAACAAAACATTTTTGGTATCGAAAAGTCACAAAGACACCTACCATTCTAGTATATGTACGAAGCATACAACATACATATGTATATGTATATGTATATGTATATGTATATGTATATGTATATGTATATGTATATGTATATATTAAGTGACAAATGTAAGGTTTTTTTGAGGCAGAGGAATCTTGACTTTGTGACACTCCGAACCAAAGGCTGAATATCAAATCCCAAATGACTTGAATTACAAATTTTACGTGATTAAATCAAAATCTGTTAATCCCCAATTACGCTTTAAATCATTTAATGAAATTAATTTACTACTACTTTGGGTCATTACAATTTACTCATCCAAATCCAGCTTTTTGACCGTAAAAATGTTATATTTTCACAAGGTACAATTCTAATTATGCCTAATTCTCGGTCCTAAAAATGTATCAATGAAAAGTCACAAAGAAATCTGATCCATATATCTGATTACTTTAATCGCCAAATATTTCATTGATGCTTATAAATCAAGTGCTTATCAATGGTCCAGAAAAATAAGGAGATATTACACAACACTAGATGAAGTTTATGAGGAGTTGCAAGCCTAAAATAAGGAACGGCGAATTCCAGACTGGCGCAATTTCAAATGATATATAAGTGATAATTCTTATTATTGTCCAGTTTTCACACTTTGAGATAAATAAAAAATGTCAAAAGACCGTTATCTATTATTATGTTATCTATAATTATGTAAACTAATTTCTCCTAATCTTCAGTTGGCTATATTTATCATAAACTGTGTGTTTCTACCTCCTAGCGAAGGTGGAGGAACCTGTATTGACAATTACCTATAATCTGTTTTGAGAAACTACTCAGTAGAGGAAAGGGAAGTTTGAATAAAAGTTGCTATAAAAACCCAATCAGGGGTATTGAATTGATTCGTTCATATTTTTTTGTCTTTATAAACGTAGCACCCACACTCTACTTACTTGTTTACTTTATTTGGTGATAATTTGTTATTTTCTCATAGAGAGAGCTCTGAACAAATTATTCACTTGACTTGTCAAATAAGTGAATAACAGAATAAGCCAAGAATCACATTCGTCTCCTTGATTTTTGTTTTTATTTAAAGTAGGAATTTGACTTTGTCTATGATATCTATTTCTGATTAGGTTGTATGTCGAGTCAACATTAAAAAAATATTATATAATGCCCCATCTAGTATTAATTTTATTAAGTGTAAATTTTTTCAATTTGCTTCTAAAGATCAAGTGAAGGCCAGTCATTTTCTAAACTAAAATTTTTTTCTCTCGACTTCTTAATCAGTATTCAGCTGAGTAATGCAGAAATTATGGCGGGAAGCATGCACATTGCATGAATACTGTTTGGCAAATAGCGCCTTACTCTCTTTCTGGCACAGGGAACGCAAGTTTAGGGGAGTAGGTTAGCAGCAGGTTCCAGAGTGCTTGTGAGTGACGTGCCTGCTAGAAGTTTTGTTTCTTTAATTGCAGGTGAACACCACAGCTTCCTGCCTTCGTTAGGATAGTTGTTGCCCAGGTTTTGAACCCTCCCAGTATCTGCAGGGTGGGCTGAGCTCTCGTGCTCTGATAGGCAATCGGTCTAGAAGAAGGGAAACTTCGACATAACCCCCACCCATGCGTTAAATGAGAGTGGTCCATGGCACCACGAAAGGGCGATGATAAACATACCTACCTTCAGCCAGCAGCTGCATCTTGGCAAGTTTTGCTAGCACATCTCAGCCTGTCCTTGCTTGCTGGTCCACATACTTACCTTGTCGAGAGAATGACACTGAATGCCAGCAAAACTCAGTGTCACTTAATATTTTGCAAACATTTTAAATGGTCAAATGAATATAAATGCGTATCCCCATACCGGCTGGCACGGGTTATCAAGGTTTACACTAAACCGCTCTTGCTCCGGCCGCCAGTGAAAACTAGGATAGGAAGCAGAAGGGTTCTATTACCAGCTGAATGGAATGTGTAAACACTCCTAGATAGGACACTAAAAGCTAGAAAACCTGATATAAAAAACTGGCAGATAGCTGCTACTGACAGGGTTTAATGGAGGTGCTCTATTAGAACAGGCCGTAAGACAATTCTAGTCGGTTCGACAGACTGATGATGAAAGCATAAATATGATTTTCCGAATCCACAGCTGAATTTTCTAAAAAAGCAGTTAAATAGTTGCCTGATACCTTACTTCCCGTTTTCTAGTGTTTTGCAATCTCTTTATAAACATTCTTTCTTCAATTTGAAGCTCTGTTTTGGCATAGTTTTTCTATACCTTTCATTAATTTCCTAAATTTTTACAATTTTACTTTTGACCAACACAGAATACTTTCAGTGGAATTTCAATGACTCCTTTTCGTCTTTTTCTGAAATATGGACTATTCACAGCAAACATCAAACTATCTCCAGAGCCCATTTTCCATTCCTACCTTTTTCATAGTTGTTTCTAGTCTCACATTGTTTTAACCATGTGACTCGTGTAAAAAAGTCTGAAGACAGGGACTGGAGGGAGTCTGAGTTAATCAATACAGTCCACCAACTGTTGATTATCGAAGCAATGACTGGAAGCAAACTATCTTCTTAAAAGCCAGTTTTTGATTCAATGGACTTCCTTCAGATGCCATACGTCAAACTGTTTCTTTCGTCTTCGACTTCATTTTACAGCAAACTATGTCTTTGTTTCTATATTATTTGCTTATCTATCCTGGACAAGTAATTCGACTTCCACATTGTTTTGCCAAACTTGTAAAGTTTGTATGCTTGAATCGATGAGCACAAATGCTTAACCGAGGCCAATGGCATTTTAACTGAATTTCACAGTATATTTGTAATTTGTAGTGTTTCAGTAAAAAGTAACTGTCAACAGCTTAAATTCAAACTCTTTTGACAAAAGTACAAAAAAATTGTTAGCTTTTTTTTGGATTATTACTTTTTCCAGCAAGGCTTCTTTCAGTTCTGTTGAAGTTTACCGTATGACCTACCATCTTATTATTACATGTTGTTTCAAAGAACGTACAGGTGTAAAAACTCTGTCTGTATTCTCTGAAGCTGTCAATTTCTATTTTAACGCTTCTTTTACATCCATAAATGAAGATTAAGTATAAAGTGACACAAGCAATTTGCACAGTTTTCAAGTGAGTTGATTGTAGCAAGTGCGCACTTTAATCCTTTGTATTTCTCGAGTGTATCAGCTGCTCCACAGGTAGCATTACCTCCAAAATCTTAAAAATATACACCATTAGCATCGAATAGCATTCCTAGCTTGCCAACTTATAAATTGTGACTGACTGAAATTGCGTCTCTGGATATGGGTAAACATATGGAAAATGTTCACTTTTATTACGATTTATTACCTGACGATAGGTAACAATGTCAAATTGAAAAAGGGGCATAGACAAATAGAAAAATATATGGATGGATAGACAGAGAGATAGATAGATAGAGAGATCAACAGCTTGATAAAGCGATGAAAACATTGATATAACAAGCGATGGAAAGATCAACCGATGTGTGTGTATATATATATATATATATATATATATATATATATATATATATATATATATAAAGCTTTCGATTCGGTTATCCGTATTAAAGTGCTCAATACATAANGTTACAAATGTAAGGTTTTTTTGAGGCAGAGGAATCTTGACTTTGTGACACTCCGAACCAAAGGCTGAATATCAAATCCCAAATGACTTGAATTACAAATTTTACGTGATTAAATCAAAATCTGTTAATCCCCAATTACGCTTTAAATCATTTAATGAAATTAATTTACTACTACTTTGGGTCATTACAATTTACTCATCCAAATCCAGCTTTTTGACCGTAAAAATGTTATATTTTCACAAGGTACAATTCTAATTATGCCTAATTCTCGGTCCTAAAAATGTATCAATGAAAAGTCACAAAGAAATCTGATCCATATATCTGATTACTTTAATCGCCAAATATTTCATTGATGCTTATAAATCAAGTGCTTATCAATGGTCCAGAAAAATAAGGAGATATTACACAACACTAGATGAAGTTTATGAGGAGTTGCAAGCCTAAAATAAGGAACGGCGAATTCCAGACTGGCGCAATTTCAAATGATATATAAGTGATAATTCTTATTATTGTCCAGTTTTCACACTTTGAGATAAATAAAAAATGTCAAAAGACCGTTATCTATTATTATGTTATCTATAATTATGTAAACTAATTTCTCCTAATCTTCAGTTGGCTATATTTATCATAAACTGTGTGTTTCTACCTCCTAGCGAAGGTGGAGGAACCTGTATTGACAATTACCTATAATCTGTTTTGAGAAACTACTCAGTAGAGGAAAGGGAAGTTTGAATAAAAGTTGCTATAAAAACCCAATCAGGGGTATTGAATTGATTCGTTCATATTTTTTTGTCTTTATAAACGTAGCACCCACACTCTACTTACTTGTTTACTTTATTTGGTGATAATTTGTTATTTTCTCATAGAGAGAGCTCTGAACAAATTATTCACTTGACTTGTCAAATAAGTGAATAACAGAATAAGCCAAGAATCACATTCGTCTCCTTGATTTTTGTTTTTATTTAAAGTAGGAATTTGACTTTGTCTATGATATCTATTTCTGATTAGGTTGTATGTCGAGTCAACATTAAAAAAATATTATATAATGCCCCATCTAGTATTAATTTTATTAAGTGTAAATTTTTTCAATTTGCTTCTAAAGATCAAGTGAAGGCCAGTCATTTTCTAAACTAAAATTTTTTTCTCTCGACTTCTTAATCAGTATTCAGCTGAGTAATGCAGAAATTATGGCGGGAAGCATGCACATTGCATGAATACTGTTTGGCAAATAGCGCCTTACTCTCTTTCTGGCACAGGGAACGCAAGTTTAGGGGAGTAGGTTAGCAGCAGGTTCCAGAGTGCTTGTGAGTGACGTGCCTGCTAGAAGTTTTGTTTCTTTAATTGCAGGTGAACACCACAGCTTCCTGCCTTCGTTAGGATAGTTGTTGCCCAGGTTTTGAACCCTCCCAGTATCTGCAGGGTGGGCTGAGCTCTCGTGCTCTGATAGGCAATCGGTCTAGAAGAAGGGAAACTTCGACATAACCCCCACCCATGCGTTAAATGAGAGTGGTCCATGGCACCACGAAAGGGCGATGATAAACATACCTACCTTCAGCCAGCAGCTGCATCTTGGCAAGTTTTGCTAGCACATCTCAGCCTGTCCTTGCTTGCTGGTCCACATACTTACCTTGTCGAGAGAATGACACTGAATGCCAGCAAAACTCAGTGTCACTTAATATTTTGCAAACATTTTAAATGGTCAAATGAATATAAATGCGTATCCCCATACCGGCTGGCACGGGTTATCAAGGTTTACACTAAACCGCTCTTGCTCCGGCCGCCAGTGAAAACTAGGATAGGAAGCAGAAGGGTTCTATTACCAGCTGAATGGAATGTGTAAACACTCCTAGATAGGACACTAAAAGCTAGAAAACCTGATATAAAAAACTGGCAGATAGCTGCTACTGACAGGGTTTAATGGAGGTGCTCTATTAGAACAGGCCGCAAGACAATTCTAGTCGGTTCGACAGACTGATGATGAAAGCATAAATATGATTTTCCGAATCCACAGCTGAATTTTCTAAAAAAGCAGTTAAATAGTTGCCTGATACCTTACTTCCCGTTTTCTAGTGTTTTGCAATCTCTTTATAAACATTCTTTCTTCAATTTGAAGCTCTGTTTTTTTTTGTTTTTTTTGTTTGTTTTTTTTTCTGTTTTTTTTTTCTAGTCTCACATTGTTTTAACCATGTGACTCGTGTAAAAAAGTCTGAAGACAGGGACTGGAGGGAGTCTGAGTTAATCAATACAGTCCACCAACTGTTGATTATCGAAGCAATGACTGGAAGCAAACTATCTTCTTAAAAGCCAGTTTTTGATTCAATGGACTTCCTTCAGATGCCATACGTCAAACTGTTTCTTTCGTCTTCGACTTCATTTTACAGCAAACTATTTCTTTGTTTCTTTTTTTTTTGCTTATCT
>RDPX01000053.1:3114893-3137445 GCA_003991215.1 Morbakka virulenta
TATATATATATATATATATATATATATATATATAGAGAGAGAGAGAGAGAGAGAGAGAGAGTATTAAAAAATCTGAAGTTAAGAGCTACTAAAATTGCTTAAGTTTGAAACAAGTAGCAATGGGATCACCATATCACGGATAAAGAATGAGGAAAATACAGCTCCCATAACCTTACTTTTACCGAAAATGCAGGAGGGTGACTCATTGCATCAGATATTAATATATCTATAAACATCTATATGTATTTATACACACATATATATATGTATATATGTATACACATACATACATACATACATACATACCTAACATTGTGTGAAATGACTTAGTTTTAGTTCTGTAATTACTCATTTGGAGGGAGTGATGTTATTTCGGCTATTTTTTTACCTTGTAGAAATTTCTCTTGCTTCTACTGCTGATATAGAAATTCAAGATATTGGACGAAGGGTAAAAATAAAAGATAACTTTTTCCTAAAATCAAATCACTATATTAAAGTGAGTCGAAGGTACTTCAAAGGTCGTCGATTGTACAGTTATTGGTACTGCAGAGGAATGAGTTTATTAATAGGTATATGTTTATTGGCAACAATTTTTACTTGGTATAGTCAATATTTTGCCGCAGTTATGTTATTAATAAACTCGACCTGGATGGTGATAGTTGTTCAGCAACAAGTTGTAAACTGCTTTACAATGAAACATGTGAAGAGACAGCTTATCGACAACAAGATTACTTCTTTCAATAAACATTACAGAATGACAATAACTGAATTCTCTGGAATGTATAATGAGGCATACAATAGAGGTATTGGCTTTGCTAAGATATCGAACGGGATTGTGGAGTTTCAAATATTTCATCCTAAAGCTATAAAATACATGGATTTAGCACATAAAACTTCTATTGTTTATCTAATTTTGGTATTCTGTATGTTTGTTATGAACATTGCTGCTTTTGGATTTAATTTTTGGAAATGGGGTCCAGAACAGCAATTTCAATTTTTTCGAGGAAACTGAGCTGATGCTGTTCTGCCAGTATTTTAAAGTTAACATAGAGTTCATTTGTCTGGATAAAAATGTGTTTGAATATATATTTTCAAAAATAGAGAAAAAAGGAGAAAATCTAGAAACAAGTACAAGCACTATTGTCAAATAAAATATATTACTTTATTTTCAAAACGTAATTAATCTAGTCATACTAAAGTAAAAATATCAAAAGAAATGGAAGGGAGACGAAAAAGAAAAGGCAGAGGTAGTGAAAAATTTTAAACTACATTGTCAACAAATGATACTCGGTCATTTAAACTCTTTGTTCAGTATGCAGTCTGTTATTTTCTGTTTTTCCATTGTCTTCCTTTACACAAAAATTGCTCCTTTGCCTCATGTTACTTGATTTGTTCTATGTGAGAGCATTTAGCGTTTGACGTCTTAAAGTAGAATTTTCTTCAGTCAAAACATTTCCTTTCTTCTGAGAAGTTTTATTGGCTTATTATTTGTAATACAGCAAAAATCTCTTTAGCACCAATTAAAATTCGGCAATTTCAAATGTAATCAAAACAAGAGGAGTGAATGGAACAAAACGTTTGCACAGATTACAAGTTTGACATAATTATATTATAATTACGTCAAACCTGAACTTATTGAACTAAAGAACTGAACTAATATCAAAATGTCGTCACAGTAACAAATTTTATCTCAATTTCCATTAAACTGTCCCACCGGACAAATGATCCATTCACTCCTTTTGTTTCACTATCTCTAATTATCTTAATTGTCTTTAGCTTCTATATATATTTTCTCATAGTGATAAAATATTTCACCTTGTATATAACATTGTTCACTGTAATTTTTTATACATTTGACAATCACGTCAGCGTGAAACTGACAGTTATGTTCCTTTAAACATATTTTAATTCCAAATATATAATTATACAGAAGAAAGAAATGCTTAATAAGACCTAAAAACTACGAAAGCTGCAATAATTTGCGGAAAAAAAATCTTCTGTAAAATGAGAGCGTTACATCTAGGTGACTCTGAAAGATAGAGGTTTGAGACAAACCATGGTATTTCCAGGATCTTGATGAGCTGCAGCAGATGATTGGAGAATCCTACAAAGAACTTGCCTGATCATCTTTTCCAAACCGTTCTTTAAAACTATTCTCTCTAAAAAGTAGTAGGATGCGTCAATGGGGCCTTTTAACTCTATTTTAGGTTGACAAATATTTTTTCCTGATTTTACAAGGACCTTGAAAGGAAAATTATCACATTTTAAGCTTTTTAACTTCAACTTATTATTCAACTTCTCTCGTAAGAACGTTTAGTCGTCACATCCAGCCATCGCCTCAACACAAATGTATTTAGAATTCCCTTCCTATCGTAGGTCCTGGTCCCTATGACCGTAATTTTTCATTTGAGGATATTAACGTGGAGTATCGATTTGTGGAAAGGGTCCACCCTTAAATATTGATGTAATAAGCCGGCTAGTTTATAAGATACTTTGTATATTCGGCATTGCAGGTAAGATAGTACTTGCTCCGTCATCATAACAGTTTTCTTTGAGTATATAGCGAAATGCAATACATGTATATTGTAATGATATCATAGGGGCTTTTATGCAATAAACCGTACTTTAAGGGCTTATTCACATTACACTGCTTCCTGACTTGTTTATCAAACAAAAAATTCGCTTTGAATATTTTAAGAATGACTGAAATGAAGAATTTTTCTTCTCTATTCATGCGTCAAAATTACTAAGATTTCTTTATTTCCTAATCTATGCGTGTTCTAAGACAGCCTTTAAGTCTGCAATGTTGCAAGCAAAGTTTTACAATAAGTTTGCGATTAGAGTTTATAGTCAAAAAAGACGAGGAAAAAATTCTCGTTGTGCAGAATGAAAAGATTCAGTTATGCTATCAATCTTCAAGAAAAAAAGAAAAAGTACTCTGAAATTTATGCAATCAGAAAAAAACACTGTGCCAAATTCCTTACATAAAATATTCCAGAATAGATTTCAGCTGGCAGAACAAAATAAATAGCGACGAGATAAGACCTTTCACCAAAAGTTTCATTAAAATTTGTCAAAATTATTATATAAAATGCTTACTGTCCTTATAAGGAAAATAACACAAATAACTAAAAAATGACAATTTTTTCGAAAAGACAATTTTTGTTGTCTTGTCTTTTATCTTTTAGTTAATATTGTTACCTGAATTAGCTGTTTACTTTGAAGCCAGCTACTTTCACTTTAAATTTTTATTTACCTAGTAAGTTGAAACAGTAAGATAAACACATTCATTTACTTCTGCATAGGAAAACCACTTTCAGGGTCAAAGTGGGCGTTACTGATATTTTCGTAGCCTCAGAAAAAGAAAAACTAGAGCGTTTTACACAGAAAACACCTATTTACCGACACTTGCTGGTTTGAAATCTCAGGTATTACAGTAAAGCACTACAAAAGAGCAAAAAGACAATTTTGTAATTTAAGTCTATTGTACATGGCTTTCTTTTATATAAACTAGAAAAGAAGGTTTAAAATTTCAATTTTAACTACTTTGAAAAGAAATATGGATCTATAACTTTGTCCAAGTTTGTAGAAAATGTACAGATTCCCAAACAATTGTTTTCAAGAAACGATTAAAGGGAAGAAGTGCCAATTGTGTCAATTGTTACTCATTTTCCTAGGTTTTAAAATAAACAATCAAACAGACCACTGGAAGCTTTCTTCTTAGAAGACGTACAGCAGTATTTCCGTGTTTTGATTTTCAAAGTAAGGTGCTTTGTCTATTCCAGTAGTTAGAGATTATTTTAACAAAACCACTCTTTACTTCCTCCTCCTATTTTTGACTCAAACCACATTTGATCTACTAATTTTAAAATCATTTCTCAGTGTGAACTGTAAATATAATTTGCACCTGTCTTCCTCCTATTAACCAATATGAGATCTACTTCAATGATTGTCTTGTCTACAAAGCTTAACGCTTGTGACGATTGATCCTTTTGTCAGCTTAGATTGGTTAATAAGATATGTAAATTGCATAAACAGATTTTGGGGCAAATTACATTTTTATTTTCAGTTACAGTTTCAAATAGGAGAGGTTTATAGTAAACATTGCAAAACTGCCTGTTACAGACTTGGAATTCAATAACTGAACAATGATATCTTAGAGAATTAAGGCCATAAAATGCCCAATCAAGAAACTCTACCTAAACGAAAGCAGCAGGTGAGTTGCTTCTCCAAAAATAGGAGAGTAGTTCCTTATAAGGAAAACTTAAAAACTAATATTGATCCAAAAAATTAGATGCAAAGAATAAGAACAAGCTATTTCACCATGAAATTTTGCTAACTATACACAAGAATGTGCATTTTGACTAAGACCTGAAACAGAAAACAGAATTGAATAAGATATAGAGAAAAGGTTATAAAATATGATTATTTATAAGTTTGGTTTTAAATAACTCGTGTATTAGACAAACTTTAAGGTTCTAAGCTGAGAGGTTGCGTGACTCTTCCATCTCCACGTCAAGGTGGAAGATGGGGAAAAGACAAAGACTTGCACGCGGTGTTCCGGCTAAGACTGCTCCAATCGAACTAAATATGTCAAACTGCAAAAGCAACTGCACCATTATGTTGCAACATGGATCCTATCAAGGAGACAGAGCTGCATTCAGTATCTTGCAACTGAACATCGAAGGCTACACCAACTTCATATCATCTGTGCTAGAGTAACTCAGAGAAACCTAAAGTCCCTAGTTCTCATTATATAGGAGACACATTGTGGCAATCCCGAGAAATTCAAGCTAAGAGGCTATACCCTTGTAGACTACACGCTAAGCAAAATCCATACTCTTGCTACCTTCTGCCCCTCGGGCATCTAAACAGAAAACTCTACATAATCCTCTAATAACTATGCACTAGAATGAGTACAAATTGTCATCAAAAGGTATACACTTGCCAATGTCTACTAGTCCCCAAATGAGAAGCTCAAACCTGTGGAACTCCCATCACCAACATCTCCAACTGTGTAGACTGGCGATTTTAGCTCACACCACACTGATTGGGAATACAGCTCATGTAACAGAGATTATATTGAACTTGTTTAATGGGTTAATTTCGCTGAATGACCTTACACTAGTGTTTGATCCGCAGTAACCTAGGTCTTTCCTTTTTGGAAGGTGGAACACGGAATGTAATCCAGACATTTCTTGGAAAACATCGACAATGAATCACCAGGGAAGCTGTAGGAAACTTCCCTAAATCGCAGCACAGACCATCTTTGATATTCCATTGAAGATCATATCAAGACATACGTGAAAAGCCACCCAAAGTCCAGATGGAATTTTGGGAAAACGGATTGGTCGAAATGCACTGAAATTACCGCCAAAGTTGGTAGGGAGCTGCAAGAACCAACTGCGGCCATCATGGAATCCATATACACCATCTTCACCAAGAGATTAATTAATGCAGCTAAAAAGACTATATCACGAGGACCTCGGAAGAAATACTACCCGTGCTGGGACAGTAAATGTATCAGCCTTCTCCATACCACCGAACAGACCAATGACAGAGAAACTCTTTCGCAATCAGCTATGGAGCTGGAAACACATTTGGACACACCAAAAAGAAAACCGCGGGAAGATGCCATCAAAGAAAGAGATTTCACCCACTCAAGTAGAAAAGCATGGTTCACAGTCAAGCGTCTGTACAAAGAAAACAAACCAAAGAAACCATGTCCAGTCAGCGCCAATGCTATTGCTTTAAAACTAGTTAGCAATAGTAAATACACCCACGCAGACAGAGCAGCACCACAGAGCATTAGCCATGAGACAACTACACTCAAAAGAACTCCTTTTGTCAACCTTGGACTGACCAAATCCCTTAAGGATGTAAGATCTTGTCGTTTGGATAACATATATCCTGAAATTCTTGAAAAACGTGAGTACTGAGCGTTAAGAATGCGAAAGTTCTTCAATACCTACCTGTCAAATAAAAAGATCCCGAAGACATGGGAGAAAGCTCACGTAATAGCTATCCCCAAACCAGGAAAGAACCCAAAAAAAGGAGCGAGTTGCAGGCCCATATCCCTCCTGACTGCGCCCAATGGCACCGTCTGGCTATGCAGACTAGAAAACAAACTGCTAAAATGTATTCCGGAACGAGGATGGTTGAGTTTGTTTGTGCACTGATGAGAAATAGGTAATTTGTGCTGACTAACAGAAACAGAGAACAAAGCCGGACTAGACGACTGTGAAACAGTGTTCCACAGGGTAACGTACTAGCTCCTATCCTTTTTAAAATTTACATAGTGGACACTCCCCTTATAACCTTCACTCAGTATGCCTATGCTGGTGGCCCAGCACTGGCCTACACTGCTCCAGACAAAGTTGAAGTCGAGCACACAATATTTAAGGATATCAGTAAGGTTTTGCAATACTTTCGTCGATGGCGATTACGTTTAGGCCAAGCAAAAGCAGTGAAATAGTGATAAAGATCGATGACACCCACACCCTCCCATACGTCTCCACACCTACTTGCCTAGGTGTAACTAGATCCTAGTCTGACCTATAATCAACATCCTCAAAATGTGGTAAACAAATTAGTGCAAGGACCACTCTCTTGAGAAAACTAACTGGAACTACATGGGGAGCCAACCAGATGATTCTATGGACCACAGCCACAGCCTTATTATTTGTGCCTGCTGAATACTGCTGCCAGGTTTGAACCCAGAGTGCCCATGTAAAACACATTGACACTGTGTTGGATTTCTGCCTGAGGTTGGTCACTGGTTGTGTCTCTTATACTCTAAAATGCATGCCACCATGGCTAGCAGGAATAGATCCACCAACCCTGCGCAGGGGAAAAAAATCACAATCAATGTTGCAAAGAAAGCAGTTGACGTTGAGGATCATCTGAAACTATCAATGAGACCAGAGTACCTAACCGCCTCAAGTCAAGGAGACCTTTAAGGCTATGGCCATAGACCTACTGCAAAACCTGAGTGACTCTTCAACTACAGAATGGTTAGAGGAACAAAGGAGAACTACCTTTGAGAAGTGCCCCAGGTTACAAAGATTCCTTCCAGAAGCAACACACTACCCGATCGGAGAAGAATTCCCACGCATCATGCTCTCCAGGCTTAATCGTTTCCGTAGTGGGAATGGGATATTTAGGGAGATCCTGCACAAGATAGGACAAACAGATTCACCCTACAACCGTCCATGTCACAACGAGACAGAAACAGCTGACTACCTCCTGCGACTTGCCGGTTTCATGGGCAGAGACCTTATTGTGTTGGAAGAGAAATTCCACAAGGTGATGATGGAAACTGATGTGTAACTCATACGAACGAAGAAGACGTCAAGATTTCCCTTCACTGATACAACCATTTTTTGAGATAACTATCCTAACTATTCTATATCGTGAACATAAAATCGAAATAAAGCGAGTATCATATTTGAAATCACACCAAAGAATCGAGCTGTCTTGTAAACTAATTTTAATTTACAACTTAGTATTTGAGAGAATTGTTCTGATTGCTGGCTTTAAAAGCGTTTTTTTAGAATATTTTGACCTACTTCGGAAGACTAAAATTATAATTTGTTTGAAGGCGATTAGGAATATTAATATCACCACAAATCCTGAACCATGTAGCCCTGAAGCAAACAATTATATTTTTCTCATGAATGTAACATATAACATGCAGAGAAAGAGAACTGTGACTGTAAATTTTGTTTACTTCATTCGTTGTGTGACTCCTATTATACACCTGTAATAAGATAACTTAAGCGTCTATTACCACCTCTATCTCAATTATCTTTAATTCTTTACAAGAACTATTCTTACACCTGCCATTGTTAAGTTTTTGACCATTATGACGACTAGTCAAAGTTTAATTTTAAGGAACCATTTGCTATGCACATTTTTCTCGATAAATTTAAGGAAAATAAAAAATTATTTGCATTCTTTGATATATAGGGCAATTCTTTACTTTGCAGTACTCTTTTAGTTGATGCTACAGCCATACTTTAAGTTACTTTTGATTTTCTTTGGTACGCCTAAGATTTTTGTGTTTTAACATGAATTTTTCCTATTACTTCCAAAATGTGCTTCTCGTGGGAAAAATTTGCCCCCAAAGTAATGTAGTCCTTATTAAAACCCTCCGAGGGATATTGAAATAATATTAATATTCTTCTGATAAATGATAGAGAAGACATCAAACATAATGTCATCGTGCAATCTTAACAAATAAGACAGCACTGTAATAATAATAAAAATATTTTCCAAATGCAAAAGGAAAATCCATTTCACTTTTATTCCCTTGATGTGAAATAATTGCCTTTTACTCTATAAACCCTCTCGATTAATACATTCTGTTCACAAATTTCTGTCTGAAATAAATACAGAGGAGTTTATTTAAAGCATTACACCACCTCGACTACTCTAAGAAACAGACATTCCAGCTTGGAAGGTACATTTTAGGGGGTTCCACTTCAAAGTGTCACAACTTCATGCAGGTTATAGAGAGGGTGAAAGGGGATCACGAAAATAAAACACCTTCTTCGAGATAGAGAGAGAGAGAGAGAGAGAGAGAGAGAGAGAGAGAGAGAGAGAGAGAGAGAGAGAGAGAGAGAGAGAGAGAGAGAGAGAGAGAGAGAGAGAGAGAGAGAGAGAGAGAGAGAGAGAGAGAGAGAGAGAGAGAGAGAGAGAGAGAGAGAGAGAGAGAGAGAGAGAGAGAGAGAGAGAAAGAAAGAGAGAGAGAGAGAGAGAGAGAGAGAGAGAGAGAGAGAGAGAGAGAGAGAGAGAGAGAGAGAGAGAGAGAGAGAAAGAGAGAGAGAGAGAGAGAGAGAGAGAAAGAGAGGGAGAGAGAGAGAGAAAAAGAGAAAGAGAGACAGAGAGAAAGAGAGACACAGAGAGAGAGACAGGAAGAGAGAGACAGATTGATAGACAGACAGACAGAAAGGCCTCATGAAGTGAAGTACAAGCACAGCACCAGCACAAAGTAAGAAAACCCTTTATAAAACATGCCAGTTGGTTCACCATATTTTTTCCACTGGAGATTATTGTAAGCATCTTTTTAGTGATGTTGAGTAATCGAGCATGTGATTGTTATGCTACTAAAACGCTTATCCTTCAGTGAGACAGATTTTTGTCGCTCGGCACCAATGTGTGAATCACATTTTCTCTGATTAGTGCAATCCTGATGATTGAATGTATGTCTCACTAATGACACAATGCAGTTTAATCCTTGTTCTGCAACAGTATGAAAATTAAACGTGTGGTTTTTCAAAAAATCGAGAGCAGTGTGTGCCACATCCAATTGTTCTTTCAGTCTAACCTCATCATTTAGTAATGGTCCTGCTAATCATGAGAGAGAGGTGCACGTTACAGAAAATACTTGCAGGTTCGTTAGTACTATCTAGTTCCTCTACGAGAATTTTATAAACCTTCAAGTTGTGTGACATGTTGTCGATCAGCATTAAATTATTTTTGTTTCAAAAACGCCTTTTATCGACAGCCACTATCAACATGCATTATCTCCATTCTTCTCCTTGCTGTCGCATCTTAGCACAGTTTGTCGAAGAATTATTCGTGGTCGGCATTAAAATGAGTAACCTCTGTATTTCATAATGTACTTTTCTTGTTTTCTTTGATTTAGAAAAACTTAATCACCGTACAATTTTCATTTTTAATAGTAGCTTTTTATTCTTTTTTTTTCATGACATTCCCATTTAGTTGGTATAAAATTGGGAGTAGACCAAGCATTTAACAAGGCCTACTGATAATATAAAAAAAGCTACCTATTTTTTGCCTTAAGGCTTCCTGCTCTGGTAGATAAAAGAAGACAGAGTATGTTTTCTATAAAGTGTCTCTATTGGGGAAGGAGCCGATTAGGGGATAGGGCAGTTTTAATGCATTTTTTGCGAACTGGTAACCCAATGTGCTGTATCAGAAATTTCAATTTCAATCAGTCTAATGAGTTTGAAAGAAAGAAAAGGAAAGAGTAGCGCTGCTAAAGGGACTTTTCAACTCATTGACCTATGAAGAGGATATTGTATATAACTATAGATGATCAATGCCACAAACAGATTATGCTTTTGTTTTATTTTTAAGTACTTTTACTTTCTGTAGATTGAAAATAAATTGTTATGGCCAATACTTTGTGAATTATTTGTCCCTTAGTCCAAAATACAACATTTTCTTTCATAATAATAACATTGTCATATTGTTAGCTACCATTTTGATTTTCCAACATTGTGAGTTTTCAAATTTTGGTGAGAAGGGTTGTATTGTTCGCCTTGGCCTCAAAACTCAGTCAGATCAAAATATGGAGTAAGATGGCTAATTTGCATGAAATATTCAGGATGTGATCTGAAAGAGTAGGTTTATCATACAGCCCTAATAAATGTACCTTTTATAAGGTTTAATTGGTCTAGCAGGCTTTATCCACTTTTACGCAAGATATTTTGAACAATTCATTCAAATTCATGTCACAGGCTATGGTTAGTCCCAAATACCGCCAATGCACTTGACAATTTTTTGATAACAAGCTGAGAGAAGATGTATTGTACTGATAGTCAAATTTTCCGTACGCTGGGGATCAAGGTCAAACTTCTGTTTTAAAGGAAACTACAGGGAACAAAAAAGGGTAGACTTAAGCTCCTGGAGTAGAGTAGCAGCAGCAGCAACAGCAGTAGTAGTAATAGTAGTAGTGGTAGTAGTAGTAGTAGTAGTAGTAGTAGTAGTGGTAGCAGTAGTAGTAGTGGTAGCAGTAGTAGTAGTGGTAGTAATAGTAGTAGTGGTAGTAGTAGTGGTAGTAATAGTAGTAGTAGTAGTAGTAGTAGTAGTAGTAGTAGTAGTGGTAGTAGTAGGGCTTCATTGCTGATAGTGTGCTGTATTTCCTTTGCGTAAAACATATCAGTATCAGTTAACAAGTATCATTTTGGAATGAAAATCACGCTGTTATACATAGTTATTTTCACTCGAGACAAAGTATTTAATGTTAACATGGCAACGGGCAAAAGGAACCCTAATTTTGCAGTCTTAACTTTAACTGATTACTTTTACATTGCAGAAATAGTGGCGAGTTTGCCAATGAATAAAGGATAACTACCCACTAAAGATAAAAAAGCTGCGCCTTTATAATACTAGAATCCTTACAGCACTTCAATCATCACGTAATAGTCAAAGTAATCTCTACTAAAAGTTTGGGGCTGTGGGAAATGTCTTGTTAAGTACACTCCCTGAGTTAAAGTGTGTGCTTTAAAACCGTGCTGGAGAATCCCCCCTCCCCTGGGGTTAGCTCATCCCCTTGTCAGTCTTTTAGAACTAAATTGTTACGCCAAGGCGTATTTCGGTCAGAAACAGTGATAGATCTTAAAACTTGGCTATAAGAAGCAGTACTACAGCAAACAGTCTATCACTTTTACTCTCTTTTACTTGTTACCTTATAGTCAAGTACGCTTGAGTCACTAAACAGGTACTTTTGTTCATAGCCTTTATTTTTGTTTGCATATAATAGTGGAAAATAGAATTTTTATTTAGGTAAATGGTTTTGTCTTTATCAATAAAAATTGGCATCTGGCGTGTCGCTTTTGGCTTGTTAGTAAAGAGCAGTTGTTTTTTTCTTTTGAATACAGGATATGAAGCAGGTGAAATGTAGTCAGGTAAATGCAGTCCCACACATTGTTTCCCATTGCTTTTACGTCGATCTTGTGGTTTATACGTACGATAAAGAAACAATTTTCTCAGGATAATTAATTTTATTCTCCATGATTGAGGGGCGCGTTGGGAAACTAAAAACATACAACAATTAGTAATATTCAACAAAAGCAACTTATATCAAGGTAAAATAGGCTGCCACACGTTTACGGTCTGAAAAATTGACTGACAAAAGGTTTCTCCATGAATAGAAAGACCTGCTCCACTAGCCAAGATAGGTGAACGTTATCCATTGCTTTTATCAAGTCAAACCTGCGAAAGATTTTATTTTACTCGCCGTTGGTAGGGCCTCAGATTTGTGAAAATCCATTACTCCTTTCTCAGGAGCATTAAAAGAACATTGTATTCCATTTGGGACACAATAAGGACAGCAAGACCCATTGTTTAAAATGAAAGGTCAGTCAAGCATTTGTGAAAACAAAGAATCAACCCAGTTGCAAGATGAAAAGGTTTTACGAGTTGTAAAACGGTTACTGAGGGTATCAGGGGCTGCATTAGCAATATGGACAATGGGCTGGTTTAATTTTCATTACTCGTGGGTCATTTTTGGCCTTGGTATATACATGTTCTGGAAATGGAAGCGAGATGCAAAGAAAGCTCGGATGGAGTCACTTAGGGAAGTAACAGAAGACGAGAAAAAGGTGTTGATGAAGTTTCATTGCTTGCCATCTTGGGTAAGTCATGGTCCTAGTTGTTGTTAATAGTGTAAACTAATCGCAGAAAGGTGATCCGCCCACCTTAATGACGTAAAGAGCAATCATGGTTGTATTTTATAACAAGGGAGAGCCAGAAAATGAAATATTTCAGTCTGTAATTACCAACAATTCTGGCAGGCCATGTTTCTGTTGACTTAAATTTAAAAATGGAGGGTTTGTTGGTTATAAAGAAAAAAAAGAGAACTGTTTGTGTTTAGGTTTTATTGTTGTGTAAGTATAAGCAGGGACGTCTTTGAATATATGTCGAGGTTAAGCTTTTTGTTGCGATGTGTCGCCTCAGCAACAGAACGGGCTCGCATTCAGCAGCGGCTAATGCTTGCACATGGATAAATTTTAGCCACATCAACACTGTGGTTTGGTTAGCAGACACGTGATCTTGATCAAATTGACAGTTCACACCGACCGTGAATGTTCATGAAAGGGACCACAACGTTATGTTGCAGTGTTTTATTTTGGCAAGCAACTTACCGCGAGTTTTGTAACAATGTATTTGTTGCTTCAGTAGTTAAATATTTTGTCTTCACTAACGAATACTTTGGCGGTAACAGGTGCCAGATCTTAACTGCCCACAAAAAGTTTGATAATATTTTTCAACGTTCAATGATACGGAATGGAAGTCCTTCAGCACCACGTCTTTAACTGGGGTCCAAAATTAGTGGAACCGAGGCTAAATCTGTATTTAGACGTAATTTTAACCATGGTAACCTGGAAAGGTGACCTAACGTTTCAGTGAAGGAGCATTTTATTGCCTCCTCCAATAAATTGAAATAATCAACCAACTCCTTGCAGTTTGTTTTAAAAATTTGAATTTCAAATACCAGCTCATTAAAGAAAGCAAGTCGGTATTTTGAAAAATCATTAATGGCAAAAAAAATAATGAAATATGAAAGGAGTGGCAGTGAAAAGACAAAGCATATTTCAGAAATCGACAGCCCTGGTTGTGTTTGTTGATAATGGGTGTTAAACCTCAGCCATTGAGATTTGGTTGGTAAATGCTGCAAGTGATATCTGAAAACGTCGAATTTCAGGTAATTTTTTGTTAAAAGCCATTTCTAAACGATATTATGTTTTGAAGTACTTTGCCCCTAAATCAAAAGATATAGGTAAGGCCTTGTTGATAAGCTTTGGTTGAGGGCTAATAGATTATTTTGTTTTCCAAAACCTGATTTGCATTTAAAACATATACGAATATTGACACAAAATACGGGCAAATGCAACAGTATACGTCATGCTACGCAATACAAGCCTTGATGAATCACTTTAACGCGAAGTATGGTTTGCACAAAGAAAAAAAGTATGACAAAGCTAAGCAGGATAAATTTCTTTTGAATTTTAACCCTGTTCCAGGGGAGAGGGAGCACTTTTGACCTGTGCTCAAATTAAAATTTTAATAACTTTTTAACTATAGCAGCTGTGAACCTGAAATTTTAAACACCCTCCTACCTTCTATGTGGTGTGTTTTGGCAAACTTTTTTTTCCCAAAAAGCGTTGCCATTTTGAGTAAAGAGATCGTTCTTTATCTTAGGTTAAGATTTTTGATTTCTTTAATTTTTACCTTTAGTGATATATTGTTTTATATACCGTTATACACCGTAATTTGCAAGCTTGCAGTGTTGCGTCCTTTTCTGATGTCAAAATTGCTGACGTAACAATTTTTTGATATCAAAATTGCTGACGTAACAATTTGCATAAATAGCTACCTTGTTGGTCTAAAACAGTTATGTGGTGTTTATCTAAGACAGTTGTATGTTATATGACGCTTGTCAGGATTTATGATACCGATTATTGTTTCTCAATGCTTATTTTCTGTCAACTGGAAAATTTCTTTTGACTTATGCAATAAGATAACATTGCAGAGCAACTTACTGTGTTATGTTTTTCTTAATGTGGTATGTTTCCGGTACACTTGCCTTTCATCTTTTGGGTCACAACTAAAACAGTAAGAAAAAAATGCCAATAAAATTTTCTTTACATGAGACCATTGAATTTTGTACAAGGAGCCCTGATGAAGAAAGTAATTCTGATGAAAACGTTTCAGAACAAGAAGCTGATGATGGTGAATTGCACGAGGCCATGTATGGCGAACCACACAATAAATTTTTTGAGAACGAAGAGAACGAAGATGAAGCCTTGACNTCAAAAGAAATTTTGTAAAATTATGTAAATAACAACAGTAAGTTGCGCTGCAATAACATTGCAGCGCAACTTACTGTGTTATGTTTTTCTTACTGTGGTATGTTTCCGATAAAACAGTAAGAAAAAAATGCAAATAAAATTTTCTTTACATGAGACCATTGAATTTTGTACAAGGAGCCCTGATGAAGAAAGTAATTCTGATGAAAACGTTTCAGAACAAGAAGCTGATGATGGTGAATTGCACGAGGCCATGTATGGCGAACCAAACAATAAATTTTTTGAGAACGAAGAGAACGAAGATGAAGCCTTGACACCAGAGGATTAAACAAGTGATTATGTTGACACCGAAGCTGCTGAACCTGCTGCAAACAGGCAATTTCACAGAGGACACAACAAACACGCTGTTTCAAGCATCGCGAGTGTGTTAATGAAAACAACTCTGACGTAAAAGATTTTTTAAAGATGAAGAAAAAAAGTTCATGTTCCTTTGGAAGAAATAGGACAGAACATCACTAACAAAATAACCAGGACCAGCACAAAATCCAATAAAAACAACCGTCAAGGTCCACTAAACGTTATACCGAACAGACCAGATGTCAAAACAGAATTCCATGGTATCGTTGATCATCTTTTAGCATAGGCTACATTTATTGATGATAATATAATCCGAATGATCGTTACATATACCAACCAATATATCAATGAAAGTATTTGTCATTCAGAGTAAAATAAAGAGAGCGATGAGTTATGTCACCTTATCAAAACCAACGGAAGAGAGATCAAAGCATTCATTATGCTTTGGTATATTCGTGGACTTCTCAATCGATAATTTCATGATAAAACAAAAGCTTTCTCTCTTGAGTATGGGGGTAAGATTTTCAATCCAACAATGTCAATCAAGCCTTCCCACATTTTTCTGTTCAGAAATCCGATTTGATGTTTTCAACACCAGAGAAGATTTTTTCCAGCATGATCGAGCAGCTGCACTGTTCTTCGAATGTTTGTGAAAATATAAAGGTCCCTGAAGATTACCTTTCACTGAATGAGGCCCTCTACTCAGCGAGGGTTGATGTAGCCTTACGTCAGTACAATAAGAAGAAACCTGCAAAATATGGACTGTTGTTTTTATCAGTCGGTAGTGTTGAGATGCCATACACCTACACATCTATTCTTTATTCTGGCAAACCACCTGGAGAGCCAAATTACATCACAACAACAGATGATACCGTGAAGTACCTTGGCACGAGTTTGACTGATTAAATCAATTTCAAAGGTCGTAACATATCGTGTGATCAATTCTACACCTCAGTCGAATTGGCCAGTTGGTCACTGGAAAGAAAGATGACAATAGTTGGAAGCACCAAGAGCAATCGCGAAGATGTTTATGAGTTGAAGAAGATGGATGACAGGGAGAATAAAGAGACACTGATCTGTTGAGAGAAAGAGAAAGCCATCATAGGAATAAAATCCTACGTCGTGAATAGCAAGTATTCTTATAGTAAGATCGTGGTTTTGAACAAAAATCTTGATTTTTTTCCTTTGGCAAATATGATAAACGAAAGCAAAAGCAGTTTCAATGCCTTTTATTATAGCAGAATTGTTAGCAGTTAGCAGTTATAGCAGTTAGTGACTTTTCTTTTTCGAAAACCTAATTGCAGACAAAATGAGTGCGTGTTACCAATAGACAGGTCGTTTTCTCATGGAAACAAGATCTTTATGGCGGCGGTACTCAACCTTTTGTGTGCCAAGGACCGGTTTCAAAATTGAAGAGCTTCCTGAGGACCGGTGCATGGACAAGTGGCAGATTTACATATTGAAACTTAAAAATCGGGCCTCTAAGTCGCTATAATTGAACTAGTTTAGGTCCTACAAAATTTATACACCAATAAAAGAAAAACTAGAAACACTGAAAATTATTAAATTGTAAACACCAAAAAAACAATGCTGTCTATCCACGGCCCGGTGCTGGTCCGCGGCCCAGTGGTTGGGAACCGCTGCTTTTTTCTACCTAGAAATTTCATATTTTGAGCTTAATCCTGGCTTTGATAGTACAAAAAGAGAAAAAAAAAATGGACAGAACTCTAATTACCTTCCATTATATTGGGCCTGTATAGCGAGGGCATGAGTGCTTAACAATACATTTTGTTTAAAGTTACCCAGTAGGGTGAGCACTCAAGAATTCCTGCGAAAGTATACAAAAATGTTTTGTTTCCACCTGTTACAAATTTCTGTGGTTATTTCCTTACCATTCGTCGCTATCGGCATCCTGTACCCCCATACCATTACTGTTATTGCAGAGATTATTTCTGTTCAGTTGAAAGCTCTGCATAAATAGTATTTGCATATAAAGCTGATTAATGTAAGTTGTTCCCAGGTGTCTGTGACTGATTCAAAATATCAGTTCGAGTAAACATCTTCAAATAATACCAAGCGTTATTCTTCAACGTTTGTTGTTAATGCCCGGAGTTAATCGCAATTGTTTGCGATCAACTTGTAAATTGATTCAGAAACGTTTTCTATTAATGCAAACGTTTTGAATAATTTTAAGGTTTTTCAAACTAAAATATTGTTTCATACCATTATTCTTAATTTTAAATAATTCATATGTCAAACATAAAGTTTCTGATGTGCAAAAGACCCACATTTTTAAATATAATTATAAGGACAAACGTCACGTGGTTTTATTCTGTACAGATATCTAAAAGTTTTGAAGCGATGAAAATTTGCTAACACGGATCTGGTGGCAACTGTTATTCACTAGGTTGTTTTAATTCATTTTTTCATGTGGTTAGTGAGAATATCTTGACAACAGTTGGCCACAGGATATGTCGGGAAAAAGTTGGTTGTAAATTGTCCATTTTTAGGTTCTTAGAAGATGTAAGTAAAGGTCAATCCATTTCAAGAAAGTGTGACCTTTCTTGAAGTTATGTACCCCAAATATAGGGAGGAAAAGAAGAATATCGTCTTTATTATCATCTTAAGCACATGTTTAGGAGAAGTATCCCGTATCGAATTTTTTTCTCTAAAAATCTTATTCCACTGTCTTCCATTGCCTAAGACGCGGACGGTTTTGCCCTGACCCTTCTGCACCTAGGCTCTCCTCTTCCTTTTTGGCCAAAAACGTTTTCATTGTTTCCCCTTGCACCTAGTCGTGACACTTTATTTGTGGTGTTTCTTGGCATACCTGCACAGTCAGTGAGCATGTACAAGTAGCTGATTCTGGATGGTCGTACTTGCTTGATGCTATGTACATGGCGATTTGGTAACATTTCTCTAAATGTTGTAGTAGCCTTCTCGCCAGTCCGCTGCAGAATTTGAAGTGCAGCGGCTTATTCCCTTTAAACATCCATGTTCTGGGTTAAATGTTCACAATTGGTTTCGTTTTTCTTATATCAAAATGTATTTTTTACAGTACAACGTCGTTTTTTTAAAAAATATCTCCAAATAAAGAGAAAACAAACACAAAGTTTTCTGTGTGGAGCCTTAATTTAGTATCCAAAATTATATCATAATTTTATCGTAAAGTTTGCTCGAAGACAAAATACAAAGTAGATAAATGAATATATATATATATATATATATATATATATATATATATATATATATATATATACATATATCGGCAGGTATTAAGTGAGGTTTAGNTAAACATCCATGTTCTGGGTTAAATGTTCACAATTGGTTTCGTTTTTCTTATATCAAAATGTATTTTTTACAGTACAACGTCGTTTTTTTAAAAAATATCTCCAAATAAAGAGAAAACAAACACAAAGTTTTCTGTGTGGAGCCTTAATTTAGTATCCAAAATTATATCATAATTTTATCGTAAAGTTTGCTCGAAGACAAAATACAAAGTAGATAAATGAATATATATATATATATATATATATATATATATATATATATATATATATATATACATATATCGGCAGGTATTAAGTGAGGTTTAGATAACGACTGGTTGCGAATAATGTATGGAGAACGACCTTTGATAGACGCAAATACAATCAATATTATAGTTTCTTTTTCATTAGGCCATGCTTCTTTTTTAGTTATGATTTTAAATATTGGTATATCAGTGAAATTAACAAACAAGGTCATTTTCCTAACAAGCCAATTGTCAGTGTTACACCACTTACTTCCTCTGTTTTTCAATATATCTTTATTGATTTTTTTTCTAATTTTTAATAGGTGTTTTTTCCTGATGTGGAACGAGCAGAATGGCTCAATCAGGTAAGGCAGAAATGCATTTTGGAATGATTATGATAGAACGCATTCAGATGAAAAGTAAAATTATGCCAATCAACGTGTGCTGCTGTATGGATGCAGAAAATGCAATATTACTAACAAAGGACAGCTTTTGATTACTAAGATTTCTATTTTTTTCACAAACTCGTAATTACTTTTAACCTTTTATTACTTTGATAATACTGCAACTTATACCCCTGACTTTGATTGAATCAACAGTCGAAATCTTAAAATGAAAAATAGATGCAGTCATTCTTGTAAACTATAGGTCAGGATAGAATTTCTAATTCGTCTCCGGAGGATTTTTCTGACCGGCCCCCGTAAATTAGGCTGACCGGTTTTACAGGTTTACGTATGTTTTACAGGTTTATGTATATTTTTTTTAACTTTGTACGACTTAGAAATTTTAGAAAAAATTCTAAGAAAGAGAACAATGAACAATTTGTTGATGGTTCTTAATTAAGGTGATTTGTCGCCGTTTTTTATTAAATTCATTTAATAAAACTGTGTTCCATTTCTCTTTCCATTTTTAAAAGATTATCAACCAGATGTGGCCATTTTTGAACCACTTGGTGAGGAAAATTCTTAAAGAAAAAGTGGAATCTGAGCTTCAAAAAAAGTTACCTTCTGTACTGAAGTCATTGTATTTTCAGCAAATTAATCTCGGAAGCAAGGTAAAGAATTAATTAATACCTCAAGGACACTTTACCGCCAGAGTAAATAACATCGCCTTTTTGTTGTTTTCCAACGTTGTTCAGTGCTCTTTACCTTCCTTGACTACCAGTATTATTGTTTGTTTTGTACTGAGAACGACAAAGAACGCGGATCAACACAAACGTCTGAACGGTTTTCAGAAAGCTTTTATGATACTTTACTGTATTTTGCATTGTATTAAAAGTGTCGTTTTAAGAGGAAAGAATGCGTTTCAAGTGTAACGAAATACAGAAAGCTGCAAGTTATAATGATAGCGGCTCAATTAATTCTAAGTTTATCGTATTTTCCAGCGGAAAAAATTTCATCCTTTCTGACAAGTATTATTCCCAATTTCGACATTGATAAGCCGGAAGTACTTTACCTGAGAAAACTTGTCAGATAAATTTTTATAACTGAAATTTTGATTTCCATTCGTACTTTATCCCTCTTTAAGCTGACAGCTCAAACATTTTATTTTTGATGATCATTGTGTGGTGTGGTATAACACACAGAGGAGCCCTGGCTAAATGGTTGGTGCAGTTTCATAGTAACCAAGAGGTTCCGGGTTCGATTCCCCGAGCTGGTGATGAGAATTTGGAGCTTTACAAAGAAAAAAAGCTATTGGTTGGCATCAGAAAGGGCATCTGGCCAAGAAATTCCTCACTGTCAAATCAAAGTCCCTCTGAAGTGCAGCATCTGAGCCCCAATTGCTGGGAAAAATTGACGTAAAAACTTTTTAAAAAATTGTGTGGTATAACACACAAGTTTGTGATACTAAGTGGTGGAATAAAAAAGATGTTATATCTTCTTTTTCTTCGGCCTTCATTCGACGTCTGTCAGGTCGACCGCTCGACACTTTTTTTCTCCACTTGACTCGGTCTTCCCATTCCCCTTCTATCGCTCCCACTTCTTTCATGTCTCTCTCTATGACATCCCTGAGTCTAAGCTTTTGTCGTCCGCTACTCCTTCTTCCTGTCACCGGTACCTGCCATACTGCTTTCAAACTATCGTCATTTGCTCTCCTCATTACATGTCTATGTCATCTTAACCTTGCTTCTTTTGCTTTCTTTGTTATTTTTCTTACCTTCAAAAATCTTTTTATGTCACCATTTATCCTGTCTTGTGCAAGGAAATCACGGCTAGCCACCTTGGCATTCTTACCTCCGTCGCTCTGCCCTTTTTAAAGGTACGACTTCTAGGCCATAAAGTAATACTGGTTGTATCACTGATGAATAGATCTTTGTCCACTTTAATTGGCATTCTCGTGTCACATACTATGCCACTCACTTAAAAAGATGTTATGTAGTATGTAATAAAGACACACAAAATATTACAAAACTGCTCCATAAAATGTGTGGTTAGTGAAGTGTAAATGCTTGACGGTTTTACTGCGAGGCATGGTGGAAGAGCCTACGGTAATTTTAACGTTATAGAGAATTCCATGTTTGTTTGTTTGCTATTAACATTACGGGTAGTTATGAAAGACTGCATTTCCCGTGTCTTCGTGGTTAGTGCAGTTGTACCGTATCCAAGAGGTTCCAGGTTCTATTCCCCGAGTGGCTAAAAAGAACTTGGAACTTTACAAAATGAAAAAGCCATTGGTTGACGTCAGGAAGGGCATCCGGCCAAGAAATTCCCAATGACTTGGGAAAATGACGTTAAAACAAACAAAAGCCCTGCAAAACCACGAAACTGGGTCTTTCATTGATGGAAACCCTGGTAAACAATGGACCAATTTTTGTCTTTCACAAATATGCATCTGTGAAAGACCCGAAAGGAAGCAACAGATCAAGAAAATGTGGGACAGAAAGCACGCAAGACACCATAAAATGTTAGACATACGGATCATTCCTCCATGACTTAACGTTGGAAAGCCCTTCCCCTTGAGTTGGTCTTTAACCAAGGCTCAAGCATCTCGAGAGCCCTGACTTGCATGGTTGGGCTCTATAGCCGAAGCCCCGACCAAGGAGAGACCAGAGCTCTATCTTAGCCAAAAGGCCGAGAAGCTATCAAAGTACAACCCACTTAAGATCTTCCTTTGAAAAAAAACCGTGCAGGTTGTCGTTCAGGATGCTTTAATTTCTTTGAAAAAGACTGCTTTACGTCATCTAATGGGTTTTTTAACACTTTGTTAACTGCTCCACTACAATGAACGCAGATAAAATGTAGATGTCAAACTAAGGTAAAAGTAATGTCATAATTTGCATAAAGGATTTTGTTACTTTACAAGCATCAAGCACCCAAATTGCATTTTTCGACTTGGAGTGGACATTTTCAATACTCATTCTTTTTTCAACACTTATAATGCTTCATCAATTATGCATGTCGATAGGGCAGGGGAGGTACAAGGAATCCATAATGAAATTTACATTTCGATACTTCCCAGATTTAAGTTCTTCTGTGCCGCAAACATAGCTCCAGAATTCGTGGAGAATCGCGTTTCATATAACAATTGACATGAATTTAACGAAAATAAATGTGAAATTTTTTTTGTCTTTGATAGACACGGTGACTTAAATACCTTACAGGATCACAAAACAAGGCACTAAGGCTGTAGGATGAAAATAACCAGGGGTTTTAGCCAAGTGTAACTTCGTAGTTTAGTTTTGCTAGTAAAAGCATCAGAAGTTAACTCATATCGTTATTTCCTTTATAATTAAAACGATTGGGGGTTTTTTTTTGCGTGGGCGTAAAGATTAGGATATGAAATTTATTTTCAGTACGTATCTCCTTTTTTAATAAACGTCATTGGCCCAGTAACATTCAACAACGGAGTCGATTGCTTACAGTTTTACACCATTATCAGTCTCATGAGCAAGTCTATCTATCCATCCATTCATCTATCTATCTATCTATCTATCTATCTATCTATCTATCTATCTATCTATCTATCTATCTATCTATCTATCTATCTACTATCTATCTATCTATCTATCTATCTATCTATCTATCTATCTATCTATCTATCTATCTATCTATCTATCTAACTATCTATCTATCTATCTATCTATCTATCTATCTATCTATCTATCTATCTATCCATCTAT
>RDPX01000053.1:3146822-3162483 GCA_003991215.1 Morbakka virulenta
TCTGTGTGTGTGTCTGTGTGTTTTTTTAAATATATTGTTAATATTAATTTGTTATGAGATTTTTGACAGTCGAATAACCATCATTGTACTCTACTTCCCGACTTAAGTGAAAGATGTACGCCTTACCTGACTTTGCAATGTTGAATTGGAGTCTAACAAACATGTCGCACACTGAATTTGAAAGTGAAGAGAGCTAATGTAATTCACATACAACTTCAAAGAAGTTTCCTCAAATTTATAAAAGCGCCCATATTAGGGAATTTGTAGGCAACCCAGACTTTGAAATTCCTGAAAGAGACCCTGGCATCAAATGGTCAGGATACCTTTCACATGGAGAAAAAGGATTTAGTTCTTTCATCATCACTAATTACCGTTGAATTTAATTAGCTACTGAGTGGAAAACCGTAAAGTGAAGAAGCCATTAGAAAAATCATTAATCTTGATTGCATTCTACCATCATTTTCACTTGGTATTCCCTTCAAGTTTCAATAATCACTTTTATTGTCAACATTCGCAATCATCCGTTCCTTTTTTTCGAATGAAATATATATATATATATATATATATATATATATTATATTGTATATTATATGTTATCTATTATATTATACCATATTATATTATATATATGTACAAATATTTGTGTATATATATATATATATATATATATATATGATTTTTAGGATTGCAGTAATGTAAATATGGCAAAGGTTAAAGAACTGGAAATGCTCTGTGAATGGACACGACTATTAGCAAAAGTTAACGAGGAAGCATAATCTAAGCATAACCACAAGCAATGTCAACATTATTGTATATAGTTAATTTTACAGATTATAGCTAAAGTCATGTTATTTTTTGTTCATTGCAGCGATATCCTTCGCATGGCTGTGACGGATACATTATGCAGCTTTATGGTTCTTCCAAATCGAATCAATATTCCTCTCAGTGATGACGAACGTGTTGAGAGCTTGTTGTTTCCATTACCTGATGTACGTATTGACAGTTGCAGCTATGTAGTTTTTGTTTCCAAGTGAGGTTTGATAAATAAGTGTCGACTCGTTTGTATTTACCCCATCTCTGTCTCAGTGCCTCTTTCTGTCTGTCTGCTTCTCGCACTCTCTCGCACTCTCTTCCTTTCTTTCTTTACCCCTCTCCAAAGTTTGGTTTTTGCCTGTATTGTAAGAATAGAATTGCATCTATTTTTCTGCCTTAAGTTTTTGTAAGCTCAAGACTTCAGAAAAGATTAAATTAAGGAGAAAACGCAGGTGTTACCTTTCGTCAAAAGAGATTTTCTACCCAGGGAGATCTTGGTAGACACAAGCAATATAGGATGAATAAATGCAAGGTAAACTTACCATTTAGGATAGGGATGATTAGTAATTTACTTTCCTCTGGATTAGTGGATATTATTACACATAGTAGCAACCAAAAAGAGCTTCTTACCACGTGGGGATTTTAATAGTGGTTTATCAAGCCATGGATGTTTAAAGCAATACAGAAAGGGTGAAGAAATTGAAATGTTAAGTAATGGTAACCAGATGTTATCTTCTTTTTTTTTGCCCTTACGCCTTGCCTCGATTGTGTTCATGATTTTTTACTTTTCCTTTGTTTTTCCTTTTGTTGTTATTTCTGTTTGTCTTTTAATCACTTTTACTTACTTTCGATTTTAATATGTTTTAGTTGCTCCTTCTTTCTATTTACACTGAGTTTGCATCAGGGTTGTGCATTTTCCTTTATTCAAAAAGCAAGTTAGTGTACGTTCATCAAGTCAGACAGTTATGAAATAGTTTTTTTTAGATAATGATAAATAGTAGCAGGGCCAGTTTCCAAATTTAAGCCAAGAATACAAGTTCAGGTTTGAAACTCATAGGGATCACAAAGAGCAAAAAGGATGGGCATTAACTGGTCGCTGATTTTATGTGTTAATGCAATACACCAAGAAAAAGTAACCTTAAATGATTGCAGTACATCTGATGATATACCTGTTCGTAGCTGTGGGTGAGTATGTTTTTAAGATACATAAAATTTAAAACAATATTTTGAATTTTAGTTTCTTGTTTTCTGTCTTAATCTATTTCTTGCTTGCACTCCAATTTTTAATGTTTCTGTTATAGGGAATGCTAAAAATTGAGATAATTGAAGCCGCAGATCTTGTTGCTAGAGATGTTAATGTTTTCACCAAAGACAGCTCTGACCCTTATCTTACTCTTAAAGGTAAAAAATATATTTTCTAATACATTTGATGCATTTTACTTGTGTATTTCGATAAAATTGAGCTTCTTTGCTGGTAGTGTAAAATGCTTTTTCAAGGACTTGAAAGAAAAACATCAGAACATCCTGAAGTGATACCGCTGTGGTGTATTATAACATTGGTATCAATTTATGTTAGCAGAGGCATGTCTAAAATATTGAGCTGCATAGATTATTTTCAATCAAAAGATGTCCGTAAGCTTTCAGCCCTTATGCTATTGGAAAAAATTCTTTATATCCAGGATGGGAGTTTTGTCTTAAGATCAGTTTGAAATCCTTAACACTGTATTTGTTGACTGTGAGACTCACCGTCGCTCATACCGAGGACTAGTTTTTTATGTGAATGTTTTGTATGTTGAAAATATCTTCTTGCTTAGAAGTCTGGATCGAAAAGAAAGTAGAAAAGCATCCATGTTTTATTTAAAAGGCTAGGAATATTATTTGTTCTTGTTTGGGTTATAAATAGCATTTTGGGTACCTTTGTATTTGAAAATCTCATTCTGTCGACGTTTTGTAATGAAAATATGACCCTGTTACAGTAGATTAAGTCTTATCTGTACTTCTTGCCCTCCGAAGGAAATTAACGTAAGCTGTTCCCATTTTTGCTCTTCTAATACCATTTCTGCGACATGGAAATAGTGGTTAACTTGTAATTAGTTGACCATCAGTCTTTATATGGTATGGCCGGACATTTATATTTATATGATCAAGATGAATGAGAAAAAAGTTGAAGTAATTTTGCTTAATTTTTCCAACAAAATATGTTGCAAATGAAATAATGGACATGCAACGTGTATCAGGAATTTATACCCACCCTCTTCACCAAATTAAAAGGAGCTACTTGATCACTAATCACATAAAATTTTAAGTAGTCATAAATGATTACATTGTTTCAAGCCCAAGGGCAGGTGAACTGGTGCTTTCTTTATTTGATATATTACCAATTTTTGTTGTCGTGCTGGAAACCAAGTTAAATTAATTGTTTATATTTGAAGTGTTTGTTTCGTTGTTTTAAATGGAGAAAACCATTACATACTAACAGCATTTTTAAACTCACTTTTGCAGTTGGAACAAATACATTTTCAACAAAAACAGTAAAGGATGATTTGTTTCCAGTTTGGAAAGAAAAATTTGAGGTACATGTAAATCAGGTGTTTCGTGGTTTCGTGTAAACAATATTATTTGGTATTTTTTAACCGCAAGAGCTTAAATTGTTTCTGGTAGAATTGGTAGCATTGGTAATATTAATCGGTTTGTAGTACAATGTATATAACTTCAAGTGTGAACTCTTGGATAGATATGTGCATGAATTTTAACTCGTATCAAAGAACACATTCACAGTTATATCCTAAAAAATATAAAGTAATAATTTCATGCAAAGCCGTATTAATTCATACATTGAACCTCCTTCTTTGTGTGAACGCATCCACCAATTTACCGATATAAATAACTATTAATGATCCCATGGAACCATTTTCACTGCTCTTCGATAGTACTAATCACTTTTACGTTCATAGATAACTGATGATTCATGATAATTATGCTTGCGAGAGAACAAAAGAGGCTGTTTGATGACATTCCTTGTATTATTGATAATAGTAAAGTTTTTCTTTTCTTCAGATGATAACTTAGCCTATTACCGATTTCATCACACAGCCTCCTTGTACCAGAGGCATTTTAGGTATTAAAATTTGAAAAAACATTTAAAAGTATAATTTTCACTTTGTTTTTCATCAATAAAATTTAAATATCTTTAATAGCAATATGCTGTTGTCTGGGTAGACAAAATCAGGCCGGTTGGGTGAGAAAAGCTTGGTTTATGTAGCTTTTGGTTGAAATGTGTCACTAGTGGTGTCAACAGGGTTGCAGCTAATAATACAGATAAAAATGTATAGTTAGAGCTGACCCTGCAACTGGCGTTACTTCAAGTCTGGTGAAAATAAAAAACTGCTGTTTTATTACATTTTAGAATTTAAATCTCGGTAACTCCACCCACTCTTTAGCAATATAAATGCAGAAAAACTGTGTGGGGTGCGCCATTCTCGTGAAGATTTTTTTGACTTCCAAAATAATCCAAATACTGATGTGGTGCATAGGTTTACGAAGGGCTACTGCTGTGTGTCCGTACTATAAAGATAAGTGAACTTCTTGTTTTTGCACGGTTTTTCGTAATGGCATGATCTACAGTTTATTTGCTAAATTAATCAATTAACTAGGGAAAGAAAAGCACACTTGAGAGAATTGGTTGCAAAAATTGTCTGTTTAAGAGTGAATTTCAATAGCTTAGTTGTTGGAGCGTGTAATAATGATAGTCAAAGGCACTGGTCCGAACCCAAGTCGGTGCAGACAGACAGACAGACACACACACACACATACACACATACACACACACACACACACACACACACACACATATATATATATATATATATATGTGTGTGTATGTGTATGTGTGTGTGTGTGTAAACTATTAAACTCTCCTAATGACTTAGAATGTTCGTTGGTAAAAAAGGCAGTTATATTTGCACATCGCAAAATCTGACTATTTTTTTATTGTTTTTGTACATTAGTTTTACAAGATTTGTTTAACCGATGGTTTTGTAAGCATGAAACTGGGAGCCCAAAATTAGACGTCTTTTATTAATATATAAATTCTCTTTGAGGAAAATGTGACGCCTTAAATCACCTGGGACGGAAAAAACGATAGCTCCCAAGTTGTAAGCTTGTACATAGATGTCAGTAAGAGATAAATAACTGGGTAGTGTTACCAAATAATCTATAAAAGTTGAGATCGGGAGCGAGAAGGATATTAGTTTTAAGAAATGCGAAGGAAAATGGATAATATAAAATTAATTTTTACGCCAGCGAGATCGGGTTCACTGACAAAATATCTTTAACTACAAAATATTCTAGAAAAACCATAAATTTTCCTCCCTTAGGAATATTTTGGAATAAGACGAATAGGTAATAAAAATAGTTATTGTTAAGAGAAAACCTTGCAGGAAACATACTGTCATGTGTGGCCATGTGGTAAAATATGTGCAAACTATTTCTTTCCTTTTAGTGTTTTGCAATTCGTACTACCGGGGTATTCCTTCTTTTTCAAATATCTGAAAAAGAGAGAAAACTATTGAAAAGTTTTAAAGCATATATTAAGTGCTCGAGTAAAATTAATGATGATGATAGTTTATCCGTTTTTTTATCCATTCACCATATGCATGCCCCTTGTAATAAAATAACTTCTGGAATATTATTCATTGACGATAACAATACGTTACTCTAAAATTAGAACAGCTAAGAACTATCAAGCGTTTGTTGTTGTTTTTTCTCATAACTTAGTCCAGTATTTACTTTGCCTTGTAGATGTTTGTTGGCCATGTTGAAGGAACAAGGATATACTTTTCTGTATTTGACTCCGATGCTGGTTCACAAGATGAATTTCTTGGAAGGTAAGTAATTTTTTTTCCAAAGCAGATTTAATGCTTCTTGAAGTGTTTCTTAGGCTAAAATTAAAAGTACCATTCACTTTTTTAATTGTGGCAAACTGTCGATCAACACGACTTAATTTTTTATAAATCCCCTTATTTGTGTGACATTGTTCAGCACTTGCAGACTAAAACAGACCATTTGTCAACATGTTGTCACCCGTGCCTTTGATGCTGTTTTTTGATGCTGTTTTTGATGCTTTGATGCTGTCAACGGTTTGTCTTATCCTGAATCATTTCTTGCAAACATAATTTAGAAATGCGATTTTACAGAGTTTTACATGTAGCTGCTCACTTTTATAAATTTTCCTTTGGTTAGGTACATCATTATGTGAAACGTAATTGAAATAGTCTGAGAAGAACGGATACTCGTCATTCAAGCATCTACACACTATTGTATATTTTTTCGCTTTGTGACACCTATCTGTTGACTGGAGATTGTTCTTGATATCAATAATTTTTTTAACACGTNGTTGTTGGAGCGTGTAATAAAGATAGACAAAGGCACTGGTCCGAACACAAGTCGGTGCAGACAGACAGACAGACACACACACACACATACACACATACACACACACATATATATATATATATATATATATATATATATATATATATATATATATATATATATGTGTGTGTGTGTGTGTGTGTGTATGTGTATGTGTGTTTGTGTAAACTATTAAACTATCCTAATGACTTAGAATGTTCGTTGGTAAAAAAGGCAGTTATATTTGCACATCGCAAAATCTGACTATTTTTTTATTCAAATAGTTTTTGTACATTAGTTTTACAAGATTTGTTTAACCGATGGTTTTGTAAGCATGAAACTGGGAGCCCAAAATTAGACGTCTTTTATTAATATATAAATTCTCTTTGAGGAAAATGTGACGCCTTAAATCACCTGGGACGGAAAAAACGATAGCTCCCAAGTTGTAAGCTTGTACATAGATGTCAGTAAGAGATAAATAACTGGGTAGTGTTACCAAATAATCTATAAAAATTGTGATCGGGAGCGAGAAGGATATTAGTTTTAAGAAATGCGAAGGAAAATGGATAATATAAAATTAATTTTTACGCCAGCGAGATCGGGTTCACTGACAAAATATCTTTAACTACAAAATATTCTAGAAAAACCATAAATTTTCCTCCCTTAGGAATATTTTGGAATAAGACGAATAGGTAATAAAAATAGTTATTGTTAAGAGAAAACCTTGCAGGAAACATACTGTCATGTGTGGCCATGTGGTAAAATATGTGCAAACTATTTCTTTCCTTTTAGTGTTTTGCAATTCGTACTACCGGGGTATTCCTTCTTTTTCAAATATCTGAAAAAGAGAGAAAACTATTGAAAAGTTTTGAAGCATATATTAAGTGCTCGAGTAAAATTAATGATGATGATAGTTTATCCGTTTTTTTATCCATTCACCATATGCATGCCCCTTGTAATAAAATAACTTCTGGAATATTATTCATTGACGATAACAATACGTTACTCTAAAATTAGAACAGCTAAGAACTATCAAGCGTTTGTTGTTGTTTTTTCTCATAACTTAGTCCAGTATTTACTTTGCCTTGTAGATGTTTGTTGGCCATGTTGAAGGAACAAGGATATACTTTTCTGTATTTGACTCCGATGCTGGTTCACAAGATGAATTTCTTGGAAGGTAAGTAATTTTTTTTCCAAAGCAGATTTAATGCTTCTTGAAGTGTTTCTTAGGCTAAAATTAAAAGTACCATTCACTTTTTTAATTGTGGCAAACTGTCGATCAACACGACTTAATTTTTTATAAATCCCTTTATTTGTGTGACATTGTTCAGCACTTGCAGATTAAAACAGACCATTTGTCAACATGTTGTCACCCGTGCCTTTGATGCTGTTTTTTTGATGCTGTTTTTGATGCTTTGATGCTGTCAACTGTTTGTCTTATCCTGAATCATTTCTTGCAAACATAATTTAGAAATGCGATTTTACAGAGTTTTACATGTAGCTGCTCACTTTTATAAATTTTCCTTTGGTTAGGTACATCATTATGTGAAACGTAATTGAAATAGTCTGAGAAGAACGGATACTCGTCATTCAAGCATCTACACACTATTGTATATTTTTTCGCTTTGTGACACCTATCTGTTGACTGGAGATTGTTCTTGATATCAATAATTTTTTTAACACGTTTCAATTTTGATATTTCTTTATTTCAGCTTAACGCACATGTTATTAACATGTTAGTAACATGTATTGTTTCAATGGTACATCAGTTTCAAGTTGGACATACTTCCCCTAAATTAAAGAGTAGATATCAACAGGAGCCAAAAGGTCAGGCTTATCGAGGGTTATTTTCACAAAGCCTACGTGACAAAAGCATATGAAGATAGTCGCCTCTGTTTCATTGCTCCATTCTGTTTTGGAAGAGTAGAGAGCATGAAGCAGACTAATGTTGAAATGCCCTTTCTTATCCTGGGCCAAATGTGCGAGACATTTCTTAATGATTAGCTGGCTGTAATTGTGTTTTACATTTTAAATGATCTTTTGGTCACAGCGTTGAAGAACAGAGGTGGTGTTTGAATACAAAAACTCCTGTTCTCCTGTTCTCTCTCTCTCTCTCTCTCTCTCTCTCTCTCTCTCTCTCTCTCTCTCTCTCTCTTTCTCTCTCATTTTACCACAGAGCAGAACAGTCCTCTTTGTATTGTTTTCTACCAGCATACGTTTCCCTTTCACTACTGCAGCTTTAATTTGCATCTGTATAAGTCTGGTTTCATTGGAAATTTCAGGTGTCCTCTGATTCATACACTTTCATTCAAGCTTGGAGTCAAATTTTATTTCATTTATCCGTCATCTCAATAACAATAAAACTCTCTCCCACGATGGTCTTATAAATATTGCCTTTCCTCTTTTTATACTTGCTCATTCATTCGGACAAGGCCTTAAAATTGTAAATTGCATTATCTACAGCCTGGGCCTGTGCCTTACAAAGCAGGACAGGCCAAGAAATGGGTGCATTCATAGCCCTGGTCTGCTTGAACCAGTCCCGCAATACAGCATTAACCCGGAAATCTCAAGTTATCAAAAAATCGCTGCATTTGTATGAAACGTATTTAACATAGTATTTGGACCTTAAAATATGCTAAATCAAGCAAAGAATTGAAATACGACACTTTTAATTTACGTTTGTACATGAATGAATTTCAAAGCCGATAACTCTGCTTCTCACTCCTTTCGGTGAGTTTAAATAAGAGAGTTAAAATAAACGGAATTTTAAGATTATGTTGATTTATTATTATTAATTGGTACGATGAAATCGATTACTAGAGATGTTGAATATCAAATACACTCTGTGTTCCAAGAAATTTTCATTATCTCTCCGTTTACAGTGCCGACATACCTCTGGAGTCCATTGCAAAAGCCGGATCATCAGATATGGTATTTTTATTTTTATATTTGAAATGTTACTAACACAATCGCCACTGCTATTTCCGTTCACCCTCTGGTCTCTTCTTGATCTTTTCTTTTTTTATTCATCAACCTATACATTTTTTCGGTTTTTTATATACTGATAAATTGATTCCGTTATTTTCACATTCATTAAAACATAAAAAATCCCAAGCCAGTCATCCACTTGATCTCACGAGCACACATTGCTCCTTCTCTTCATTCAACCATACACCCGTGCTTTCTATCAATAAAACACTTCAACTAACTGCATGCCAAATTATCCACCATTCCGTCCCAAGATATTTGAATGGAACGTTTCATTTACCCATGCCGTCTTCCATATACCACCCGTTCATCATGCATTATGAAGTTTCATGTATGAACCCTTTGATAGACATAATGTGAGGATTTTAACTCGTATCAAAGAAGACATTCACAGTAATATCTTAAAAAATATCAAGTTATAATTTCATGCAAAACCGCATTAATTCATACTTTCAATCGCCGTTCTATGTGTGAGCGCATGCACAAAGTTACCGATATAAATACCCATTTATGATCCCATGTAATCATTTTCACTGCTCTTCGATAATATTAATCCATTTTGGAAGCAAACTACTCGAATAATCGATGCCACTAACTATTGGTCTAAATACCCAAAACTTCGACAGAATGTTAGAAACTATGATAGATAGATAGATAGATAGTTAGATAGATAGATAGATAGATAGATAGATAGATAGATAGATAGATAAAGGGATAGATAGATAGACAGATAGATAGATAGATAGATAGATAGACAGGTAGATAGATAGGTAGATAGATTGGTAGATAGATAGATACATAAATACATACATGCATATATACATACAAACATACATACATACATACATACATACTTACATAAGTATAGATTATCATATCGATCTTTTTTTTCTTTCTCTGCGCCTAACTTTTTGTTATTGTTGATACATTTTGTTTTAGTGGCTTCCCTTAAACAAAGTTAGTTCAGGAAAAATTCATGTTAACTGCTCTTGGTACACATTTTCAGATAACAAAGACGATATTTTAGAGGTATGTATATTATCTAAGTGATTCCATGGCTGCCCTTCGGACATTTCCCACCTGCCACACTTCTTTCTAATAAAAGCATCGCTATTAGACCTGATATCTTTCCGAAGCCAGTTCACCAATAGGAAGAGCACAGAAAGAATATCGGAAAAAGAAAATTACTCGACACTTTGCTTTTTGTGATTACTTTTCTATTAACAATTGATTAATGGATAGGAGATTAGTCGGTTTTTGTCTTGTGTTTGTTAAGTTACTTGGTTCATTTACCTGTTGTTTTTAGACTTATTTTCCCTTCATTAATACCGACGCTGTAAAAATGAATAAGGTTATGCATTACAATTCCCCCCGTTTACTGATCAGTAACTCCAAAAGTGCGCAGTGCGGTTTTCCTTTTTCTAAATCATATATCTCATTCCATTCGTTGCTCTGTTAAACTAGCTTGTTTTCTTTCTGTTGTTCAATTGTACCACGTTCTATTCTTGATAAACCAATGGAATGTTTAGAATTAACGATTTGTAGAAAACACTCCCAACACTAACGATAGAAATGGCATGGGGTTTTTTTCTACATTTGTTGTGGCGACTTCGGTTAATATTTTTGACGCTTGCCAAAGTAATAGGTTGTAAGAACGACATAGAAGGATCTGAAGTCTCTTGCTACCCATTGCATATCTCTTTACCAAACGGAAGGTAGCAGTTATACTTTGGGTATCAGTATTTTTAAGTACAGTTAGCTTTAGCTGGTTGATTTCCTTGGTGTTTGTTCATTGGTTGTTCGATTAAGTAAAAGTTTTTAATTCATGAACCCACAGGGTTTAATGAGAAAACAAGAGACATTGGTACAGTAGAGCTTTGCTCACTACAAAGTGTATGCAATTTTTCTTTTGAAGGCTGAAGAAGAAGACCAAACTGTTGCTGCCCTGATTGTTAAATTGGACTCTGCTGAAAACCTACCTGTGAGTGTTACTTACCACTGTTCTATTAANGCAAAGCCGCATTAATTCATACTTTCAATCGCCGTTCTATGTGTGAGCGCATGCACAAAGTTACCGATATAAATACCCATTTATGATCCCATGTAATCATTTTCACTGCTCTTCGATAATATTAATCCATTTTGGAAGCAAACTACTCGAATAATCGATGCCACTAACTATTGGTCTAAATACCCAAAACTTCGACAGAATGTTAGAAACTATGATAGATAGATAGATAGATAGTTAGATAGATAGATAGATAGATAGATAGATAGATAGATAGATAGATAGAGGGATAGATAGATAGACAGATAGATAGATAGATAGATAGATAGACAGGTAGATAGATAGGTAGATAGATTGGTAGATAGATAGATACATAAATACATACATGCATATATACATACAAACATACATACATACATACATACTTTACATAAGTATAGATTATCATATCGATCTTTTTTTTCTTTCTCTGCGCCTAACTTTTTGTTATTGTTGATACATTTTGTTTTAGTGGCTTCCCTTAAACAAAGTTAGTTCAGGAAAAATTCATGTTAACTGCTCTTGGTACACATTTTCAGATAACAAAGACGATATTTTAGAGGTATGTATATTATCTAAGTGATTCCATGGCTGCCCTTCGGACATTTCCCACCTGCCACACTTCTTTCTAATAAAAGCATCGCTATTAGACCTGATATCTTTCCGAAGCCAGTTCACCAATAGGAAGAGCACAGAAAGAATATCGGAAAAAGAAAATTACTCGACACTTTGCTTTTTGTGATTACTTTTCTATTAACAATTGATTAATGGATAGGAGATTAGTCGGTTTTTGTCTTGTGTTTGTTAAGTTACTTGGTTCATTTACCTGTTGTTTTTAGACTTATTTTCCCTTCATTAATACCGACGCTGTAAAAATGAATAAGGTTATGCATTACAATTCCCCCCGTTTACTGATCAGTAACTCCAAAAGTGCGCAGTGCGGTTTTCCTTTTTCTAAATCATATATCTCATTCCATTCGTTGCTCTGTTAAACTAGCTTGTTTTCTTTCTGTTGTTCAATTGTACCACGTTCTATTCTTGATAAACCAATGGAATGTTTAGAATTAACGATTTGTAGAAAACACTCCCAACACTAACGATAGAAATGGCATGGGGTTTTTTTCTACATTTGTTGTGGCGACTTCGGTTAATATTTTTGACGCTTGCCAAAGTAATAGGTTGTAAGAACGACATAGAAGGATCTGAAGTCTCTTGCTACCCATTGCATATCTCTTTACCAAACGGAAGGTAGCAGTTATACTTTGGGTATCAGTATTTTTAAGTACAGTTAGCTTTAGCTGGTTGATTTCCTTGGTGTTTGTTCATTGGTTGTTCGATTAAGTAAAAGTTTTTAATTCATGAACCCACAGGGTTTAATGAGAAAACAAGAGACATTGGTACAGTAGAGCTTTGCTCACTACAAAGTGTATGCAATTTTTCTTTTGAAGGCTGAAGAAGAAGACCAAACTGTTGCTGCCCTGATTGTTAAATTGGACTCTGCTGAAAACCTACCTGTGAGTGTTACTTACCACTGTTCTATTAAGTACAGCAAAGCACCTAAAATAAGCGCCACATAATTATTTTGTCTGTTATATTAAATGATTGTATCTTTGTTCTACTTTACAGTGACCTGATACAAAATGGATAATGACTCAGTTATCAGTATTGTGTGGATTGATTAATTGTAATCGCCAATTGTTACTGAAGCTCGGAATGCTTGCATTTATAAGGTCATGTTTCGAAATAATGTGTATCTGGAAAGGCAGGGGAAGTGCTCAAGCTTTTCAAGATTAGGCAATTATTATGATGTGTCGAAGATTTTTTGAAAGCAAAATTAATATATGAAACTTTTATTGCGCGTGAGTTACGAAAAAGGTTTTTTTTTATTGTTATCTAAATTGGGCCTCTGTTTGTAAAGTTTGCTATGTTATATTTTTAAAAAATTCAAGATTACATCACTTGGTAAGAATAAGTTAACATTGAGTAAAGGAAGAATTTGCATCAAGCAGAGGTGAAAAATAAGTTGCTTTGGTTTAAGATTTTCGTATACTACTTCTACCTTAAATTTTAATTTGACACTTAAACAACTCTCAGACTCGTAACACTACACCAGATATTTATATTAACATTAATACATGTGAATTCATTTTACAGGTATTGCTGGTGTAAAACGTAAGGCCTCAACTCTCTGTTTAGGTTTCATGATTGTTTTGTCAACTATATTACTAGTTCTTAATATTCAAAGGGTTTTTTTCCCTCTCTTAACTAACACTTTTTCTCCGTAAGAGTGTAAATGAATTCGGTCAACTATTTTCTTGTAATTAACAAGGAAGGGGTGGGGTGGGGGGCATCATTAAGGCATCACGGTCAGAAATAAACGATTTTTGTAACCATTTTTTTTCTTATTTTGTTTGATGGTCTTTGAAAGAAAATGTAGCTGTATAAACGTTTCCGAGTAACGGGACTAAGATTTTTTAGCCAAGGTTATTACCATTAACTTTCACCAGTGCCTTTTTTTAGGAAACAAATGAAGGCCAGGGAACAAGTAACGCAGCATGCAAAGTGACAGTTGGAAACAAGAGCAAAGTGTCAAGAGTACGTAAATAATATACATATATATCTATCTATCCTTCCATCCATCTTTCTGTCTATCTATCTATCCATCTATCTATCTATCTATCTATCTATCTATCTATCTATCTATCTATCTATCTATCTATCTATCTATCTATCTGTTTATCTATTTATGTATCTCCTATCTTTGTAAGTCTTTCTGTCTGTATAAATATCTGTCTTGTCTCTCGATAGCTGTGACTCTTTTTGTGCTGCTACTCCGTTGACCTTTTTCTTTAAATCTTTCTTCCCAATGTGACTTTGTGATGTTAATTATAGAGAGTTTCTCCTTCCTCCTCTCAGCTTACATTCGAAGTCATATCGGGAAGAAGTCGATCTGCAACTTTTTCGCCTTTACCCCAACCCTTACCTTTCTGAGTATCACGCATCTCTTGTTTGTAGCACACAAAACGATTTATGCGTTCTATTTATTGTTTTTTTTCACAGAAACCGATTTTGTGTGGTTTCATGGTTCTCTTTTCCGACCTGCCAACACGTATCTCTAATATCTGCTTTACAACTTTAACAAAGGGTTTAATAAGAACACCACGTTACATAGCTTTTACATTACTGGGGAGACTGGGTGCCGAGTTTTGTAGTTTTTTTAATGGAAGTTAAAGGAGGAAGAAATAAACTATACAGTGAAATACGCTTTTCTTTTTGCTTCCATTTCCATGATTTGCCAATTTTGAGATGGATGACAATCAGACCAAATATATTTACAATAATGCTATTCTGAAATATTTTCATTCCAATTTTGTTTAGTAATTGACTATTTGGTTTAAAGTCTGCTAGAGAAGCCTTTCTTATTTTAGGATACTGTAACCCGCATACGTTTGGCACTGTGTCATACGTCATACGTCATACAGTTGTATTTGGGCAGAAACCTTTTTTGAGGAGTTAGCAACATTGTTTTTTTCTCCTCTTAGTTGATTAGAAATTCAGTAAAGCCGGTATGGGAAGAAGTGTTCATTTTTCCTATTCAAAATCCAGAGTTTCAACAGCTTAAAATTAAGGTGAGTCATTACATTGTTCGACGTAGTCTATATTGTTAATTGAATTATGGCATCTCGTTTTGGAGGGTTTGTCATTCCAGGCAAAGACAAACCGCGGAGTCGAAATTATTGTAATACAACAAAGACAAATGGTAGGAGGTACCAGATTTGTTTATTTCACTATAAGTGAGAGGGTTTCATGCCACTTTTCTATTCTTGTTTTAAGAGACTTAAGTATTGATTTATGTATTGGGTACAAAACGCCCAGGAAAGTGGTGCTGAATAAAACCTGAGTCATAAGATACTGACTTATAATAATGACAATCAAAATAGTAATAAAAAATAATAATACAAAAATATAATAATAATGATGATGATAATAATAATAATAATAATAATAATAATAATAATAATAATAATAATGATAAAGCAAAGAATCCTTGCCAAAGCTGCTAAAATCACAAGATACGAGCAAAGAATAGAGCAGTATAGGATAAATAGATTGTTTGATATTGACCAAAAGAAAGTCTACAATCAGTTAAATGGTCAGACAGGAAACAGTGATGGTCATATCCCAAATGCCGAGGAAAGTAAGACCTTCTGGAGTAAGATATGGAGTGTAAAGAAAGAGCACAATAGGGAAGCTGATTGGTTGAAGGTAATGAAAGGAGAGATGGGGAAGGTGAAGCAGAGAAATATATTGATTGACGAGAACAAAGTCAATAACCAATGCAAAAAGATGCCCAACTGGAAAGCACCGGGACACGATGGGGTGCAAGGTTTTTGGATAAAG